>BEXV01004492.1:0-10117 GCA_003118195.1 Hemicentrotus pulcherrimus | reverse complement strand
GAGTAGCGTCTGGACTAGGTGAAGGGGGAGTGCGAGGAAGAGTCAGGATCGACCGGAAAGGGGTGGGGGTGGAGATGGTTGGGACATCCTCGTATCAGTGACAATCTTCTTTCCATACCCATATTATCTCCATTCATGTATCTGCTCCCCTGCCATTGAGCGTGCATCGTATAGAGCTATTACAGAGTTACCATCCAAACTACATCCGTAAGTATGACGTTACGGCTAATTCCATTTCTGATTGGTTGATCCTCTTGGGAGCCCCACATCTGGAGTTGTGATGTCACGAGGGTGTTCACTCCTAGATTAGTTCATTAGGAGAATTCTTGTAAGGTGATCAATGGCCTTAATCCTTTTACCACTACATTTTTACATTTTGCATGATACGAGGATGTCCTCACCATTAATTCATTCATTCCACTTTCCATAAGAGTAGTTAATGAAACCCAGTAAAGAGAAGAGAATTTGAAAACCATGTACCCCCATTGACAATTTACACGAATTTATATATTGTTTAAATATACTTACTTACTGTTGTATCCCTACTTTTATACCATATCAAGAAAACAAATTTACCAACATTACCTACTTCAGATTAGAGCATATAAGAATGTTTTCTAATGGAGGGTATGTAAGAAGATTGAGAGACGAAGAAGAAGAAGAAGAAAGAGTATTTAAATGTATATTCATCATGATCATGTATACTATATCAAATGTATACTAAAACAGGGCCCTATGAATGTCAATTATATGTTGTTCCTATGTTCATACATGTTGAAGCAAGATTGTTCATGTGCATATAAACAATTATCCTATATGGACACAATAAAGAAATAAAATGATGTGAAATGAATGAAATATGCATTATGCAGTAGGAGAATGGGGCGGTGCATTGTGCGGACTAGAATGGGGCGGTGTAAGGTCAATATGACTTGATAGGGCTATGCCCATGAAGAAGATACTCTCTGCGCCTGCGGGGAGACTCAGACGATGAACCACATTTTGCAGTGCAGCGGAACGGATTGCACAGATAAAGACCTGGTCCTTGTTAATGAAACGGCCATTGCAGCAATCGGGCGATGGAAGAAGTTATTTAAATTTAACTTTACATAAATATCTTGATCTAAGGACACAAAAACGAACGAGTGAGTAGGAGTTTTTGAATAATCTTACATAATATGTGATTGGTCTTACAGATAACCATGTAACATTAAATTAAAACATGGACGTGTGAACATGGGACTTCAAAAAACATGTGGCATTACAAAATTGGTGTAAAGTTTTTATAGAATTGTACTATAATTGAAAAAAGGCGTTTCAAAACCAATTCTTGTCAGAAAAAAAATATTGTAACAAGGACATTTTTCCCCTTGAAAATGAAATGAACGGGGCAGTTGAACATTTATGTTTCTTTTGTACCAGAAATCGGATAAAAGTGAAGTAATCGAAGAGGTGGCATAAATGTTTCTCGTGTTTTTCAATCGAACCGTATAAGACTTGATTGCATCGCGAGCAAAATTATTACGAAACGATTACGAAATTGTGAATGAAGAATCAAGATTAGTCGCACAATTTGCTTGAGAAAAGGACGGTTGGTTCGTATTTTCTCAGTGTTCTAGACATACGCTGCGGTGTTGCGTGCTCCTTAGGCAAATAGATTTGTATCACTGAAACGAATAAATCTATATGATTCTCTCTCTCAGTAAAAGACATGTCAAACGTGTTGTAAAAATTGTTTTTGCGCATTTTTTCGACGGATGACGATTTAATCACTTTAAGATCCCCCTTTCAAGCCCAAAATAGATTTAATTAACATAAATGTAATATCGTTCAGATTGTACAAGATAACAAGCTATTAAAGACATTGGGTGAATATACGTAAATCCCTGGGTGTGTAAGATTCCAATCTCTAAGTTAATACATGTAATGGGAAACAGTGCATCTAATCCGACAGAATTGCATGAGTAGACCAGGGATATGTGATCCCTGAGTAGACATATTAACGGTTTATGCAACCATTCTATTTCTGATTCCTTCTATTCTTCGTGTGTATCTCTCATCCCTATCTCTCTCTTTCGAATTTCGTCTCTTTGATTCGTCCTCTTAACATGTTCCTTATTTTCATTCCATCCTCCCTAATGATTGGTGAATCGAATATTCTTTTTTAATTGTCCTATTTATAATCGTCAAAAAGTTATATCCGTGTTATGAAATTATTTTCGTTGTCGTTGCCGTCTTCTATCTTCCACATTTCCATTCTCTTCTTCTTCTATTCCTCCTTCTTGTCAATCATCCTTTTTGTATTCTGTTTTTTACGTCTTCTTTTCTTTATTCATCTTCTACTCCCTCCTCTTCCATTTTCTTCTTCTTCTTCTTCTTCTTCTTCTTCTTCTTCTTCTTCTTCTTCTTCTTCTTCTTCTTCTTTGTCGTCGTCGTCGTCGTCGTCGTTGTCTAATTCCGCTCATCTTCCTCTTTTTTTTTCATTTAAATTCCCCACCTCTGATGGACTAATACGTCACAATCACTGCATTATCCAACAACCGAACCCCACCTGTCACCCAATGCACCAAACCCCAACCACGCCCATGTACGTACCTCTACCAGCCTTGGCTACCACTATTACCCCCTCGCGACATTCTACCATCAACTTTCATACTCGCAGATCTTCCGAACACCTTCCACTGAAAGTCCTCCGGCTACTTCGAGTCTCTCTAATCATTTATTCTATCTTCTCCCGCCTCTCTCTCATACCTAAGACGCGCTTCAGCTCCCATCAATACGATATATGGTAGCGGAAATAAAGGAATTGATTCCCGTCAGTTACCATTGGAGCGGTCACCCCTCATCTATTTATATCTCACCTGGCGCGTTTTGGATGATCAACATCAACACCTTTGCTCGTATGACAGGTGTTAAAGATTGCGTTATTCAAAATGGCGCCACAAGGCAAACGACGTGCTGCATTTTCTACGTCATTAGATCAAAGAGATTAAAAGGAATTTTATTGGCAGCTAGTTGTTTCTTTTAGAAGTTACTTGCACCATGTTAATAGCATTGCACCATGCACCTGGCTCTCGTAAGCACACGCACACACACGCACACACTCATACACATAGACACACTCGTCAGTGTGCAAGAATCTTCAACTGTGAAGTAGGTAGACTTAACCTAAAGNTCTCTTATGTATAGTATTTATGCAGTCAAACATTCTCTTTTGGATAATAATATATTATAGGGTTTAGGAGGCGCCAAAGCCACTTAAGAATTAAATGCCCAAGGCGCACTACTGCAAAACATGAAATGTATAAATATACTTGTACATAAATACAATATAACACTACAAGAAGAAAACACAGATCAACTAAAAGCAAACAGGAAAAGATAAGTTTTAAGGTTGCTACTGAAATATTATACTGTATGAATATATCTGATCCCTCGAAATAAACGATTCTAGTAAGTTTAGGAATAACAGGCAATCCAGAGTTTTGGGAACGTAAAGATCGTGCGGGTGTGTAATGATTAATCAGTTTTGTTCGATAATCATTAAAATTCCGACTAATGTGAACTAATAATCCGTCATTTTGAATATTAATGAGTCATTTTGTCAGTTTAGTATTAAATCTATTATACATTAATATGTCCCTTTATTTCAGTCATCCAATTCTATATTCCTTTAATAACTCGTGTAACTGCTTTCCGGCCATGTAAAGTTTAGGCCTATTTGTAAAAACGGAGACTTATGTTTCGATTTCTAACAACAAAAAATGAAAACCGAAAACAAATCAAATTAAACAAAAAGTACAAAACAGCGAAGAAACAAAAGATAATTGATACCCAAATAAAATGTATCTAAACACAAGATTCGAACAATGAGCAACTTTATATACACATACACATCTCTTTCACATCAATTCCAGTCAATTAAGAGCAAAGATGAAAATCGAAAACAAACAAAAGCAAGCAAACAAAGAAAACCTAAACAAGATTGTAAAAAGAAAAAGATAAACGATACCCAAATAGAATAAATCTAAACACAAAACTTGAACAATGCGCAATAAATATATCAATGGTGTAATCGAACGTTCTTATGCTAGCAGACTAGATAAACAATCTTATTCCCATCAATTCCACTCGTATCCTCGACATTGGGTAATAACCAGACCTTTATGACGTCACATGCTGGCGGATGTAGAGGTCCAAGGATTGAGGAAGTTACGTAGGAGCTCCGTCACAATGGGATAGTTTTTGCCACATACGCCGCTGACAATAAAAGTGGAACAAAACGAAATAAATAAAGTTTAATGAATATTGCTTTCAACACTCACATGACTAAATGGGTTCCTTTGCTTTTCCCAACCAGGTGATTTAATACTCTACTTCCTTTGACAATAACTACTTCCATTAACGACCACCCCTCTAAACAGGCCGCTCACTCGGTCATCTGAGGAGGCGTCATTATGGTTTGTTCGGTTATGGTTGTGTCGGTCTGTAATTACTGTTGTTGGTTTGTGTGGGATAACAAATATCAATTAATAACTGCCTGATATTACTACAAATGTGACTCCTACACACATTGACCATCCTATGTAAAATTTATCTTTTTGCTTCCCTTGTTACTACTATTAACTTTACTACACATTGCTACTATATACCACTAAGTCTGTTTGACTGATGCTTCTGTAATACCGTCACTCCTGCTATAACGCTATTCATTGCTACTATACTACTACAACTACTTCTAATATTGCTACTACTATCTCAACCACTGCTACTACAAGTACTTCCACTACTGAGCATATTCGAATTCATAGTTATTTCAAATATCTTAGTTGCCGTTTGTATTTTCACCGTAAGTAATGTTTATCAGGATGATTTTTACCACGTAAAATATTGTACATGCACTTTTATGTTTATACTCTTATTAACAATACTGCTTCTATAATCGTTTAAGCACTCAAATATCATTTGCAACTACAACTATATTCAAATATGAGATGGAGGGTCCCTGAGCCTTCTGTAAGTACACTTTCGGTAAATATTTATTGGTGTGTGGCTCCAAGCTTCTCTACGTTGCTATTCATTTCAATGGTTCCAGTTTCTAATCAATTCACCTATATATTTTTTCCGCCCCCATCCTTTCTCTCTCTTTCTCTCTTTGTGTCTGTCTCTCTTTCTCTGTCTCTCTCTTTCTCTCTCTCCCTCTTTCTTTCTCTCTCTCTCTCTCTCTCTCTTTCTCTATCTCCCTCTCTCTCTTTTCCCACCCCTACACGCAGATGGTAGAATGGGGCAAGGTGTCGATACGGTCGTCTTCCAACAACAAGTTGCTCGGGGTTGCTGTGGCGGTGTTGCTGCTGTGTGTCTGTGTGGCAGCGGGACAGAGCTGGCATTGTGGCAGGGCAGCGCAGACCATCATGGGCATGTGCAACAGCTGCTACGCCTCACACGACAAAAGAAGTATTTCGAAATCCTCTTATACACCAGCAAGTAAGTCGTATCGGTAGAATACTACCCAGGGAGTGGAGAATGTGCATACATTGTGTGCGGACAAGCCTGAATCCGATGACCGGGTTATATTGTTTATCTGCAAAGCGCTTTGAGGGGGCTTGCGGTCCTGAAAGGCGCTGTAAAAGAACGAAATATTATGATTATTATTTCATTATTATTAAATTCGATAATAAAAATCAATATATAATAATACTTTTACTACTACTAACAATAATCTAGGTTAATAAAGCGTTTGATACATGGACGATGTATCTAATAACAGTATGGATGGTATATTGTATCATTACCCCGGTCACTGAATTTAGGCACATTCTCCTCTCCCTGTGGAGTATTCTATATTCATCGTATCATCATCTTTATGGGTTTGATTTAACTCGATACCTCAGGGAAACTTGGCTTTTCCACGGCGGATGGTTTTCAAGAGTTGAAATGATATCTATGATCTGGACCTCTTCAAAATAACCATATAGTTTACGTTTATTTAATTTCACCTGTTGCAGACCAAGTAGCTACACTGCCTCTATTTTAAAGATGCTTTTGCAGCAAACATCAGATTGTGTAGAACTTTGTAGGAATTATTTATATGTCATGTCTGTCTTATCTGTGAAATTTAAACATTAGCAGTGTCCTAATATTCAAATTATGCAAGGAAACCCGTTTAACTTTTAGACTGCCTTGTCAAACACTATCAAGTGACTGACTGACATTTTTGTCTTTGCCAACTCAGGCCTATATAAATTTAGCAGTGACAGGTACATGAGCATTTTGTCTCCATCAATAACCCACTACTTGTAATGGCCAAAATTAAACTGATTGAATCTTTGTACCGCACAAAACGTACGACCATCCGGTAAAAGGGTCTTAAAATCAGACTTTTACTTAGGTGATTGCAATCAAAGTCGATTCGACAACTGATGGTCCTTATTTTCCCACTGATAGCCATTTCCATGCCCTTTCGTTGTGAGGGAAGTTCTAAATTAGTATTGTCTTTGAAATGCCGTTGGAATTTAACTTGTTGGGGGGGGGGGGCTGCAAATGGAACAAATAAGTAGCATGCACAATAAAAGATAAGTGAATAAATAAATGAATAGATAAATTATTTGTTAAACAAAACCATTTATCTGTGTTTGACAGACATTTGGCATTGTCCTGTCAAACAAAAATGAAATCGATACGACTTTCTGCAATTTTCTTCAAAATCATTATTCAGGGCAGAAAATGATAAACGATGGCCCCCTTTCAAAATGCTTGCGGTCAATTTAATTTTTCTTGGCTCACGATCAATGATTGGTCTCCCGATGGATCATAAGTAGTTGCCGCTATTCTCTCTTGTTTCTCTCGTCTCCTTCTTTTCTTTCTTTCGTTCGTTCTTTATTTTCCTTCCAATTTAAAAGACAGTGCTCTTCAACGAAGATAAAATCAGTTCCTTATCTTTTGGTAGTCATAATTTGCTTTTAAGGAGTCTTGTAATAAGGTTATAAATATTTTATTGAATTTTCGAATTCCAGTCATAAATATCTTGATAATCAGACACGTGATCGGCTTGTAAAAGTCATGGGATTCCTGACTGACCTAAAGGTTTATAATTATGATTTCAGCATGAGCTAAATCCAAGCGTTTGTTTAGAATCTGAGACAAAGATACCCAGTCCCTCAAATATGTAGTACATATATTATATTGAAGAAATAGAGGGACAAAAAAAATGTTTCTTCGTTATTTTTTTCTCTCTCTCGTTTCATGACCAGATGTCAATTCTTTTATTTTGTTTTGCTAAAGAACTGTGTCATTTGGTAGGGATTGAAGTACTTTCGCGATCCATGAAACAATAACCCAGTATTAACTTCATTAATTTGAGTAGGGGTCGACTAGATAACGCCTGTACTTCACTTTGACCAAATCATTAAAAACATATTTATGTTTTTCAAAACCTCCGGGCTGTTGAAATGGAAATTATATTTTCATTAACAAAACAAAAACAAAGAACTCTACTCTGCGGGGGTGGAAAAGTGCATCAAAAATCGATAAACAGTAAGCCCGATGGTATTTCAATTGTGAAAAGATTACACTTGGTGTACCTCATGAAAATAGATTGACAGAAAATTGCACCTGTCGAATTTGTTAAATAGTTTTGGATGTCTTTTAGGTGAGAAGAAAAAGAGGGGAAAGCCCCCAAGTGTGGGTGTTTTTTAGGCTGAACAAGTGAGAGCTCGAAATATTTCACAAGAAATGGTGTCATTAAAATTCTCTACAGTGGAAGAAATTAGAGAAACATTGAACACATACATGTACATATGACTGTAACATAAATTAGCCTTCTCTAAACATGTATCAGAGAAGAAAGAAAAAAATATATACATATTTATGATAGATAATAAGAGACTGCTTTATTTAAAAAAAACAAAACATTGTTTAATTTGCTAAATGAAAACATAATGGCTGAAGAAAATCTTGTAAATGGAAGTGTAGTGATCAAATTAAATTCGTGATTTTTAAAGTTTGATTTGTTTATTTTTTACCACCATACAACCATTTCGGGTGTGGTGAAATTACGTCACAAGACCCCGAAACCTCATTACTTTTTAGGTCACGTGGGTCTGATGTCATTTCAGCAAGGAAAAATAGTCCCTCCCTTGTTCTTTCTTAATCATGTATTGTTATATTACTGTTGAACACATATGCATGATTATAAATATACACACTGTATATATTTATGTTGATTAACTTTATATTCGCAAGCATATCATAATTTTGATGCAGTAAAATATGACGTCATTGAATAATTTAAATGCGGAGATATGTCAGGCAAGGCCCTGTAACCGGGCAGCAACCTTATACCAGGCATAACACAAAACGCAGTCGTCGCGGCTTGTGCTAGTTTTTTTTTGAAGCTGCACCTTTACATTTGGTCGTGTGTTTGCAGTTAATTATTTACCAGCCGCTGAGGCTGTGGTCATTTACAGGCTGCCGACCATGGTCGCAGCTAATCAGGAGACTTATGTTTATCCTGGCCATTAGTATACTAGGGGGTTTCCGTTCATTATCATCAATAAACACAACACAACAAGTATCTCTTCACGTCTCCGTGCCCTCTGTATACCGCCTTGTACCTTCGCCCCTTAATTGAGTTGAATGGTTGGGGTTAACATTGGCCCCAACAGAAGCATTCTGTTTTCTTTAACAAAATAAAACGACATGGCGAGGGCAACAAAATAATATCACACCTTGTCAGAATCCATCGTTATGAGGGGAAAAGAATTTGAATGTGGTAGAATTTCGTCTTACGCGATAATCGATCTTGATTTACCAAGCTCCACTACAAATATTGCTTTTTGGTAAATTCTTGTTTGCTATGCAGTAACATTATTTTGTCCTTTCCTTTTGTTTTGCTTTTCTTTGTTTGGGGAAGGTAGTTAAAATGTACCGTATTTTCTTCTCTCATTTTTTCTTCTCCTCTTTTGTCTTCTTAATCCAGAGCCTTTCCTACACAAACGAAATGCAGTGCACTTCCTCAAATCGACAAAACGGGAAATTGAAAGTCGGCCCTCTATAGGTGACACGGCGATTGAGGTTGCGGTGGAGCGGAGGTCAACGGGTAACCGCGGATTCATCCACGAGTGCTGCAACAAGTTCTGTGATCCGGGGGAAATGGTGTTGTACTGCTGCGAGAAACGCCAAATAGAATGGGCGCAATTTCACAACCTGTTAAAAGCATAGCACGTGTTATATGTGGTAAACAACAACAGCAACAACAGCAACATAATCATCATCACCATCAACAAAAACAACATCAACAGCAACATCAACAAATACGCCTGTTTATTAGCGTGTAGAAAAGCAGTGAATGACATAACATTTATTTTGCCAGAGTAGGAAATTTATTTGAATTAAAAGACGTGGTATAGTTGGATTACACATGGTTAATCATTTTGCTAATTTGCAATAGAGGGATATATTCATTCATGCTTATTAGGTCGGCTTTATGCTTTTTAATTAACTAGATTGGTTATAGTTTTCATTTATTTTACATGACACTGCCTTTTGTTATGTTTTTCAACCATTATAAAATCGGGTAAATGTTGGATGATGAAAATATACATATAGTTCATCGTTCCTTTCGGGTATCCGGCCACACTTTTCTTTCATGAATTATATCTTCTTTTTCTAACATAATATGTTTACCCATGTTTCGGGAGATTTTTAAAAAAGTACGAAGCTTTCAGTGCTCGAAATTCATAATGATTCTATTCATTTGCAAATATACTAACATGAGTTCAATGTGTATATCTTTATTTAAAAAATAAAAAAAACGTGCTATAAAAACACAGACCTATTGTATGTTTTCGTTTCTAAGCATTACTTGAATAATTAAGAAATAAAGATTGTTATCAAATTTCGTGTTAACGTGAAAATTAATGTGCTTTATACCCGCCGTTGTTCGCCGCCCATATTGGTAATAAAATCAAAATATGAGATTGTACATGGATATCTAATTTAACATTTAAAATAAAATTATGATCTGTCGTACCAATTAAATGCAAGAGAAATACACAAAAAGATAGGAAATGTTTTTGCTGTATGATTCTGTCTTGTAATTTTGAGGGTGTTTACTTTT
>BEXV01004488.1:6838-22608 GCA_003118195.1 Hemicentrotus pulcherrimus | reverse complement strand
TTGCTAGACTTCACTGTAAGACACTATTGAATGACTGACTGGCTTTTTTCTTCTTTGGTAATAACATACATGAAAAGATTTGTAAAGGGTATATGGGCATTTGTCTACATCAATAACCCACTTCTTGTGATGGCCAAGATTAAACTGATTGAATCTTTGCCCAGTATATAACGTATGACCATTCGGTACAATGGTCTGAAAATCAAGACTATTACTTTTGGGCTCTATAGCCCTAAAGTCCATTTGACAACTAATAGTCGTTATTTTTCCACTTGAAGACATTTTCAAGCCGCACCTTTTTTAGGGAAGTTCTAAATTAGTATTATCTTTCAAATGCAGTTGAAATTTAACTTTTTCATTTTTTTGGCCTGCAAATGGGACATAATACCTTTAAAGAGATCTTGGTTCTCGACATTTCGAGTATGCTCTTAGTGAGAGTTTGAATGAAATCAGATAAAGTTATGAACTCTTGAAGTTTGAGGTACGTGTAATACATCTATAAATACATACATGTACATGTACACATTGAAGTTTCAAATCCTACATGTATGCCTTAAGTGTATTGTGCTGATGTCTGGTGGGGGTAATATCAATCACGATGCTTAAAATACTAGAGCCATTTTATAACAGCTGTTAAGGACCTTCTGCAGCAATTTTCATGCCCACTTAGGTCCGCTGGGCCAGCTGATCACATGTACTATGCACAATACCAGGAATTCTATGCATTGCACATTTATAGAAATACAACCAGCTGGCCCTGTTTAGCAAAGGGTGCACTATTACTGTGGATCGTCCTTATGTAAAATTATTCTTTCACATTTTCAATTTCATCCTGCTCTTCTAATTTTCATTTTTTAATGAACTTCTAGTTCTTGAGGCATCTCTGGAGGAGGCTGAGTGGGATGAAGACGATGATGGAGAGGAGGATGACGACTACTATGACTGGGAAGAGGAAAGTACAGGTTAGTTGACATATTACAGCCTGGGGGTGTTTCACAAAGATTCTAAGTCGAAATTAACTCTAAGTTGGACTTAGAAATCATGGAGAGCCATTTGCAGCCTTTTAATGAAATTAATTTAAAAGCAAAAATTTAAGAATTTTAGACTTATCATAAGTTCCACATCAAGAACATGAAATCTCCTATGAAAAAAGAAAACATGAATGTTTTGATTCCACATTTTATGCCTTTTAAAATGACTTTTACAAAATATTTTCAAAGATGCTAACGGCTTTCCATAATTGTTAAGTGTAACTTTATAGAGATAAATTCAACTAAGGATCTTTGTGGAACACACCCCTGTTCGTTTTATCATTGTGCATTGACAGGTATTTCCTCATTCAAAGAGACGATATTATTGTTCATGAATACATATTCTAATATTTTTTGTGAAGAGTGTTGAATAAACTTTGAATTTGAATTTGGATATTATTTATATCTTTTCCTTTTTCTCTTTCAGATTTCACGAAGAAGTTCAATGCTGTTAGGGCTTGCAACCCCCAGGTAAAATGAAGACTGATGATGATGACTTAAAATGTTATATTTATTTCCCCAAAATGTCATGGTTTTATAGAGCTACAGAAAATTCATATATGCCTATATGTATAATATGAACCCTGTTCTTATTCAAGAAAGTTGGACTGTATTTTTAATAAAATATGGAGAGTAGTTAGTCAATCACAGAGTTGCCAATTATGATTGATTTTAGGAATGTAAAGAAAATTAAATTCTTTTTTCTTTAACTTACTTTTATGGGTAGACTTTCCTTTCAAAAAGAGAAATTTGTCAACTTTTTTGTTTTGTTTCCTAAAGTGTATTTATTGAACAAAATCGAACAGTGAAACCTGTTTATAAAGACCTCCCAAGGGAGTCAAGAAAAGTTGTCTTTATGTACAGGTTCCTTAGTACATGTCTCGATGAGAAACTATTTTCAAGGGAAACAACAAATGTGGTCTTTGTAGGCCAGTCGTCTTTCTATGCAGGTGGTCATTAAAGCAGGTTTGACCATATCTCTATCGATAGCAACAAGATTTCACTTTACATATCCTGAGTCATACATTATTTTTAGCAAAGTGTTATACAGTAATAACATGTTTTTCATCCCAACACCCTGAAAGGATACTTACTTTAGATATATTAATTTACTTTAATATGTATCCAATCCCATTTTATACAGCCTAAACGAGGAATGAACCCGACCAATCCAAAAGAGGTCTCTTCATTTCAGGTAAGTTAATTATCTGAAAATACTGATTTCATTAAATAGCTATGGAAATCTCAACAACCACTATCTTCCTGATTTAGGTACTAAATAATGATTATGATATTAACAACCACTTTTAGTGCATTTAACTCTTCTAGTCGGAATAAATGAATCTGCGTCAAATCGTAGACAATCACTACTGGTCTGATCTCACTATGACTTTTCAGCTGATTTTTAGCTCTTCTTCTACCAAGGAAGCATGAAATCCATTAAAAACTAGATTTTGTTAATCATGACTAATTCAGATCTTCAATCATTAAAAGATTTGGAATATTTGAATGTTCATATCAAATGCTATCGCAAATTCTTCCCAAACTGGATTGTAATGACATCGTGTAGTGTGCGCTGGGCCTCAGAGGGGCCTGCTCATTTTGATTTTATTTTAAACAGAAATATGGCATTATATGAATGCTGTGAATCATTATCATCATCATTTTGTGCATTGTAGGATGACAGACTTAGATGTGATGTCCGTAAGGTATAGATCTACATAGGTTGATATTTCTTCTTGTGCTTCACAACTATTTTTTTAGAAGGATATTGTGGTACAGGGGAATAGAGATATTTTCATAGAGATTATCCCATCTCTGTTGATATCTGTCATTTATTAGCATCAAAGATAAGTTGGTCATACTGTTTGGTAACACTGCATTGTTTCTGACAGACAATGCATCTTTGTTAAAATAAAAATAGCAAGTGTGTACATTTGCCATCACTCTTTTCATTTTTTAATGGTATCTTTCCTTCATCATTTATCTCTGTTTTACTATGTGTGTCTATCTTTCTTTCTCTAATTCTCTGTCTCTATTGCTCTATCTTCTCTTACCTTTCCCTCTCTCTCTCTCTCTCTCTCTCTGCCTTTCCGTCTCTCTGTGTCTCTGTATGTCTGCCTCTCTCTCTTGCACTCACCCATATGTGTATCTTTTCCCTCTGGTTACCTCTTGTCTGTTCCACCTCAGGAAAGTTAATGCACTGGTATGCCAGTATGATAATGTTGGATGAGTACTCCGGTCTGCATTCTCTTAAATCATTTGGTTTTCTGTCTGACTTTCTATCTGTCTTGTCTCTCTCTTTCTATTTCTCTGTCTTTGTCATCCCTTCTGCTTTCTCTCTCACCATCATAATCTTCATTGTTCTCTCTCTTTTTTCTCTCTCTGTCTCTCTCTCTGTCTCCCTCTTTTTCTCTCTCTGTCTCTCTCTGTCTCCCTCTTTTTCTCTCTCTGTCTCTCTCTGTCTCCCTCTTTTTCTCTCTCTTTCTCTCTCTGTCTCCCTCTTTTTCTCTGTCCGTCTCCCCCCCCCTCCCCCTCTCTCTCACATTCTCTCTCACTTTCTGATCATAACCATCTTTTTGGCTGTATATTTCAGCCTCATGAAAAGTCGATGCACCGGTACGCCAGCAAGATAACGGTGGATAAATACTCGGGACCCCGATCCCTCTCCAACTCTGCCACCAACTCTCTCATGAAGACAAAAAGGAAGGTCGAATCAGACAGGTAATTAAAGTAATAGTATGGTTTGGTAATGGTATGGTAATGATTTTATTAGTAATTCATTTGCTGCCAGATGGCTGAATTGCAGATTTTTGTACATTGTAAAAACATAAATATTTATACAAACATAAATCGTATTAAGACATATCACACAGTGAATGAATTTTCTACATAAATCAGTGTACACATATGTACAAATTAATAAAATTCATAAAATTTGCTTAACAGCTTACAGTTGCTTAATTATATTCCACAATCATCATGTAGGGCTGGAGGGAAATATAGAAGAGAGATAGGTAGGATATTAGTGCAGACAGCACAGGAGATCCAGGAAAAGTGTGAGATAGAGAAAGACAAAGGGAGAGAGAAAGAGACAAAGCGAGAAATTATGTAAAAGATAATGCTGAGGATGAGAGTGTATATCAGACATAGCGAAAATAAGGTAAAAAGTACATATTTCGACAGAGAGAATACCATATAATACCTAAAGCCAGATATAAACCATTTCTACTGTCTTGGATAGATTTATTTTTGTGTGATGGGAAGCAGGGGATTCCATGTTATTTGAGGTTTGACATTTTTCCAAATGGCTGAATGATAAGCCTATGGAATCACATTCATTATAAGATTGCTAATGAAAATATATTTTAGGTTTAAGTTATTTCAAATTGCACAAGATTAATTAGTTAAGCTACTTAATCATACTTTTTCTTCAGAATGTTCTTTGTTTTGTTTCAAAGCAAAGAATTAAAAAGAAAACAAATTTATTTATATCAAGAAGAATTTAGGAGCTGAAATTGTAAATCAGTATTCTCGAATACTTTTTGTATTTTGAGAATTATCTCTTCCACCCCCNAAAAAAAAAGAATGATAAAAGTGTGATCTATCTTTTTCTGTGTTTGCAGAGTCAGAGTGAAGGACAAGGCAGATAGAGCTACAATGGAACAGGTAATTAAAAATTAATCATATTTGTTGATAGTAGATGTATGTCATAGATTCTTCACATTTAGGGTGTCAAGTTAATAGCTGTAGATCTCCAAATATTACCGAAAAAGTAGAAATATTTGCGGTACCGGTACATTAATTCTTGCGCTAAGATCATTAAGCGCAAATTTTAGAACTTGCGAAAATATAAGCATGACTTCTTATGCACGTTTTGGATGGGCTGAATTGCGTGCAACGTGAATTTAAGGACCTGCAAATATGTTTTGGGGTCGCTCAGCACGAACAAATTAGTTGTGTGAAAATAACATCGTTTACATTAATTAATATTATCTTCTACATTTACCTGCTCTCCATTTTCACATTGACTTGGTTCTATGAGGGAGATAGTTTGGTTTAATACCAGGGGCCGGTTTCTTCAAACTGTCGTAAGTCTAAGTACGAGGACATCGCATTGAAGTGCATATTCATTCTATACAATTTTCTTATATGTGATGTCCAAAAGCTTAGGGTTATGACGGAGTTGTGAAACTGGCCCCAGGCAGATGATTTTGGAAGCCCACCTATTAAAATTCCTTTTAAGCAATTCACGTATTTAAATACTTATGCTCCTATTTTTTTAGTTCATATTATATCAGTATTTGATTTGATATAATGTAACATTGTAATTTTTTATGCAGTTGCTGTAGCTCTCTATTGGGTAGAAGTCCAATGCTTTACCTTATGGCTACTAGGGTAACAGCACCATGGCTCCTAGAATAATAGTATTAGACGCCTTTCAAATTCACCTAATTATTATGATTATTATTGTGTACAGATTAGATTTCACTGGTAGAGTATTAATTTCAAAAGCTATTTATTCCATAATTGATATCATCCACTGAAGAGGATATTGAATCCAAGGCCTTTTTTTTTTTTTTTTCATCATCAAATGTATTTCTCTTAACAAGTTCCTGAATTGCTATGAAGAAGAAATGTAACTCGAATTCACAAGATCTTGATTTAATACAAATTAAAAGTTAGGTTCTAAACAGGTCACCAGTAAGCACTAATCTATTTTACTCTGTGCATTTTCCTTGCATGGCACCTTTTGATCATTGCACATTATTTTATTTTTAGGTCATGGACCCTAGAACGAGGATGATCCTGTTCAAGATGTTGAGTAGGAATGTCATCTATGAAATCAACGGCTGTATTAGTACAGGCAAAGAAGCTAACGTCTATTATGCTACAACAAAGCTAGGAGATCATCGAGCAATAAAGGTAGGGATGAAACTACAGGAATTTGACTTATTTTTGTATTAAAGATGGTTTGTCTCTTTTGCAGACCTAAAAATCTGAAGTTCCATGAATCCAGTGGTATATTGAAGGGGCCTATTATGGGGAACCTCCCACGAAATGAAATTGTTTTCTAGACTCAAACAAATATTTGTACGTAATTTAAAATCAAAGTTGAACGTTATATCTATTGAGTTGAGAATAGCTCCCTCTGAGGCAATAAGAAAACAGTGCTAGATTTTTAGGGTCCCATGTACCTATTCTATCTTAATGTTAAGCCCTGATGTGTGTATGATAATGTTTACTAATTTCATTCTTTGTTAGTTGCATTGTTTTTTTTTGTTGTATAAATGTATGTGCATCATTTTGAATAAGAAAAACTCAATGGAATTTAATCATTATAAATGCATTATGATGAATATAATGTTTTTCAAATTATTGCTTTTGATATTGGGAACTGTATCATCATTCTCATCATCGTTCCTTTGTTTGTTAGATCTACAAGACTTCAATCCTGACTTTCAAAGATCGAGACAAGTACGTGACGGGTGAGTTCCGTTTCCGACATGGCTACTGTAAGAGCAACCCTCGTAAGATGGTCCGAACGTGGGCCGAGAAGGAGATGAGAAATCTTCTCAGGTTAGTAGAGATTGATGCAGATATAATAATAATAAATATAACAATAATATGTCTTGTTTACCCATGCTAGCCTCGTCAGTATTAATGCTGTTCTCCCGAGGGCCCTGCATTCATATTACTACCCTGGCTGGACCCCAGTTAAAGAATTGAAGTGGAGCCCTTCTGGTTTAAAGAGATCAATAATAATGATAATAAAAGCTCACCTTTATAATGTGCCAAATACTTTGTTTCTAGGCGCAGCACATATTATTACCCCGGTCATCGGATTCAGGCTAACCCGCAACACACTGAGTGATTTCAAGTTGGGTGTTAGTGTTAGTGTTTAGAGCAGTCAAGAGCTCTTAAATCGAGCGGAAAATTTGCTGATGAATTTAAGAGCCCGATACCGATATCAAAATCGATAGCTTAACACCAGCTGTGACGTCACCACATACTTGATTTCACGACGATGATTTAAAAATAGTACATCAAAACTCAAGATATCATGAAAAGTACACAATAAATTTGCACCTATATCTCTGGTCTTATAAAATAACTAATTTTACACAAAAGAATATATGAATTACCGATTTCACATATTTGTAGTTAATCGTCAGACAATAAATTGGCGTCGTTCGTGCGTTGACTGTGTGCAGATACAACACTAACACCGAACTGGAAATCAACATTTGCTTAATCCCTAGGGGCTAGTGTTAGTGAATAGGACATTTGTACGTAAAATATTAACACCAGCCACAAAGGTCTGTTCAGCAGACTACAATTTTGCAAAATCGATAACACAAGCTACCAGAAGTTGACGATATTCAGAGGTCAAAGCCTTAACACCAGCTGATTTCCATTTCGGTGTTTAGGCTGGTGTTAGTGTTTATTAAACACTAACACCAGCCTTAAACACTCAACTTGAAATCACTCAATATATGCACATTTTCCATTACCTGGGGGGCATTCCAGCCTGTTGCCATTTTACAAGCGCCACTTGCAAATCCGACCACAAAAAAAGAAGAAGATTTAAAAAGGCCTGGCATGCAGTAGGTTAATGGTGAAGAAATGTGAAGAAATAAAGGACACAAAACCCTTTCTGTATTGACTTTATTGACTACGTTTAAAGCCTTCCTCAAAGAAAGTCTATATATATAAATACCTGTAAATAGAAATCGCAGTGGAGATTTTTTTAAAATCAATTGCCTCGAGAACTGGGTTGTTACATGTATTCGGCTGATGGGAATTTCGAAAATGCAGCAGTCTCTGGGTTAGGAAATATACTAACCCTTTCATTTTGTCTCATTTCAGGTTACATAATGCTGGAGTGAGGTGCCCTGAACCTCATGTCCTGAGAAGCCATGTTCTTGTCATGGACTTCATAGGAATTGATGGATGGTACGTACTCCGACTGAATGCAGCTTTTAAAGCCACACTGTCCTACTTGGAGCTACTTGCTCCCTCTATATAGAAAACTTTCCCAATCAGTGCCTGTTGGTCCCCCATGATCCTCTTTTTCTTATGTTAATTGAGAGCAGAATTAATGAGATGGTCACCCGTCACAGTGACCTCGCTGGCTAGCTGGGTGGTCTAATCCCTTCTGGCTGAACTAGTACTGCCGGCCTTTAAAGGCTAAATGGTATATCTGAGATGCATGGCCCTAGGGGCTATCAGTGTCTGTGATATGGTGTAATATTGAAGCACTAAACAAAATTTGCGCTTCAAAATGATCATTAAGCGTGCCTCAAAAAAGTGAAAATATTTGAGTAAACGGCTTTACCATACTTATTTCCCCCAATAAACTGTAGTGTTATAAAAACTGTTAGGGAAAACCGTTTTTGAAATTTTGATTTCCAATCATAAGTATTTTGATAATCAGACAGGTGATCAGCTTGTAAAAGTCATGGGATTCCTGACTGACCTAAAGGTTTATAATTATGATTGCAGCGTAAGCTAAATCCAGGATTTTGTTTAGAATCTGAGGCAATTGTAGTTTTCTGTCTCCGGTCAGATTCCTAACTTATCGTAGCTGAACATTGCAGTAACCTTTGACCCAATCTCAGGATTCAGGATTTATGCAAAAGAGGGTATCTCTCTCTCTCTCTCTCTCTCTCTCTCGTACAATTTAGGGGCACCATTTACCCTATTCTGGACAAAATTTTAGTGAGAGACTATGCTTTTGAAATACTATGTGTTTGTTTTGTCTCATTCACCAGGCCAGCTCCATTGTTGAAGGACGTGAATCTGAGTGAGAGCAAGGCGAGGGAGCTCTACTTGGAATGTATTCAGCAGGTCCGAAGGATATACCAGAAAGCCAAGCTCGTCCATGCCGATCTCAGTGAATTCAACATGTTGTGAGTTGATAGTACAGTCAAACCTGCTTTAGTTACCACCTGTCTACAACTAGCACATTTTTTGTTTTCCTTAAAAATGGTTTCTCATTGAAACATGTACTAAAGGAACCTGTCTACGAAGACCTCTTTTGTGTTTTCCTTGGGCAGTCGCTGTAGACAGGTTGGATTGTATTGGAAATTGTACAGTAAAGCCATCCTTGCAGAGATATCCTGTAAAAAAGAAATGTGTATCGAAGACAGAAGTGCTTGCATACAAGATCACAAGATAATTATGTAATATTGAATAGCCTTGAGTGGGATAGAAGCTTGTATCCCACGAGTTGATCTGCACATTTCACATTTCATGTTGACTACATTTAATGAGACAAAGTAGGTATTGGATCAAGTGGCAAAGCCATTAGCATCTTTGAAAATATTTTGTAAAACTTATTTTAAAGGCATAATATGATGATTCAAATCATTCATATTTTCTATTATCAAGGAGATTTCATGTTCTTCATGTAGAATTTATTGAAAATCTAAAATACTTGAATTTCTGCTTTTTAATATATTTTATTTTAAGGCTACAAATGGCTCTTCATAATTTTTAAGTCCAACTTACGAGTTAAGTTCTTCTTAGGATCTTTGTGAAACACCCCCCTATATTGTGTTGTTACTTCTCAGATATTGTCAGGACAAGCTGTATATCATTGACGTGTCTCAGTCCGTTGAGCATGATCATCCCAGTGCCCTGGAGTTCCTCCGCAAAGATTGCACCAATGTCACAGGTAAATATATTTTTTTGTTTGGGTTGGCATTTCTTTCCATCTATCTGCTTCTTTTATCTCTCACTATAGCTGCATTGACACTGCAGGCAAAGAGCATTGATTTTTCTCACATTCCAAATTTTGTCAGAAGTTGCTAGGCAACTACCCCTATACACAACAAAAAATCAAAATTGATAAACCAACCTCCAGAGTTTTTTTTCTTCTTCAAATGCTGGCTGAAACTCCATTGGTTTTTCCAGTGTAAATGGGCACTCTCAAAACACCTGTGAACTATTCTTTTTTTTCGGTCACGTAACTCTCATCGCTTTCATGCTAAACATTTCCAGAGCAGGAACAGGTTGCCTGTGCGCACAAATCATCAAACAACCGTGGGTTTCTCCAGTATTGTAAATGTTAGTTTAAAAAGCTGACAGTTTTTCTTTAACGTAAATGGCCCTTGATGGAAACTTTGCGGTTAATGGAAAAAACTTCCATAGAAGCTTTGATTTGATTGGGTTTTGAGTGATGTTGTCATGGTAGTTGATATCAATGTCAAAGTTATCATCAGTTATGTTTTATGCGACTGGCCCAGGTACCTATTAACACGTTCTCCATCTTGTTTTTTATGCAGAGTACTTCAGGAAGAATGGTGTCTGTACAATGACCATGAGGGAGCTCTTTGAGTTTGTGACCGACCCCAATATCACTGAAGACAATATTGAGGAATATCTTGACGAGGTAATCTCTAACACTATGTATCGAGAGAGCGTGGAGGGTGTTTGAAGGGTGAATTTCGTTGAAGGTTGTCTAGGCAACGGCACACACCTTTTTGCATTTTTCATGACGTAGAGAAATAGGCAATAATAGCATATTGATGGTAATTTTTGATAATTCGGAAGAGCTGTATTAATTGCTTGCAGCTGGAAGGGCATAAATTTATATACTTTTATTTAGATTTTATTGCCCTTCTGGCTGACAACGCATGATATTTTTTTGCTCAATAGCGTGATTCTCACATGCCCAGTTGATGCCAAATACTGCTTGTTAACTTGTGTATTTACAATGTAACTCGAACGCTAACTCATGAATGGCATCACACAGTGATTTTGTTTTGAGTGGAAAGGCACTACTATATAATGCAAATATTATCCATGATATTCTTATGACAAAAAGAAAGACAGAAAAAGAATAAAAGAAAAAAAGAAAGTAAAAATACAGAAAAGGAAAGAAATAAAAGAATAAAAAGAAGGAAGGAATGAAATAGAAATAGAAATATGACTCTTGAAAGCTCATACCGTTGAAACAATGAGCCAGTAATAATGTTCTCCTCATTCTTCCTCTTCACCTTTTTCCCGCATAGGCCATGGAGATTACGTCGAGAAAGTCAACCACAGAGGTCACAGCTCAGGAGAAGGTCGATGAAGAGGTGAGAAAAATATTTGATTGTTGATTTATTTACCAGCAGCAGGAGGCGCCATGGCTCAGTGGTAGAGCAGTGGTCTCGTAACCGGGAGGTCCCGGGTTAAAAACCAAGTTGATGGACCAGCGCACTTTGGCAAGGCATAATAAATCCTCATTACCTAGTTCCTCGGAGAGGACTTAAAGCTGTCGTTCCCCTGCTTGCTTAATTACAAGCATACACATGCTTTCTTAGCAATCAGGTAAAACAAACAAACGAACCAGCAAAACAAACAGCAAATAAGTAATATCCATTTCGTACTGTACATTTCATACAATGATATATGCAAGATGAGAAAATATTGGTTAGTGAAAGGGACCAGATAACATCATACGTGCTTGTCGAGCCTATCCCCTTTTAGCTTCACAAAGAATTGTGGTGCGAATGAAGTGTGAGTACACCTGAATTCTGAAATGTAGAATATTATTTATTTTTTTATTTGTTTTTATTTCTCTGTTTACAGGGTAGCACTGTCAGTGTCCATATTTCACTATAATTGTTTATAATTTATTTCTGTGTATATTCAGGTGTTCAGGCAAGCATTCATCCCTCAGAAGCTAGAAGAGGTGAAGCACTATGAAAAAGAGATCATCAAAGCAAAAGAAAACAAGGAGCATGAGGTGAGAAATTTTTCATTATTAAAATAATTTCTTAAGCGGGGCTGCACTACTATATGGCTTCTTGCGCCATCTATATAGCCAACAATGCCTAAGCGGTACCCGTTGGTCCCCCATGGTCCCCTTTTTCTTAAAAGAAAACTGAAGAGAGCTGGTTTGATGAGATAACCACCTGCCAGTGACCTTGCAGGGAGGTCTAATCCCTCCCGGCCAAACCAGTGCAGATATGCTTTAAAGTGAGATGGTCGCCAGTATCCATGTGCAGAAGGTCATAATTCGCTGGTACGAACAAGACTTGGTGCAAATACCATTGATGGGTGTATAAATCTTATCAAGAAACCCCTAGACTCTCAGAGAGTCTAGGGGTCAGGGAAATGCAGAGACTTTTATAAGGCCTGTTGGTCGTAAAACTGAAGGCTAATCCTGGTGATTGACAATACTAAATGGTGTTGAATTCCCCATGAGAGCCCACTACTATGCGTCTTTAAGGCTCACACAAGCTGCCGTAGAACGTTGTGCTTTACAGCTGGGTTTTCTGCAGAGCATACTGCACATCACACTTTTATACCTTTTAACACACAGATAAAGGAGCTCAATTCGGATCCTTGTTGCACGCAGATACTTTAAAAACTTGAAGAAAAAAAAATCCCACTTGCTTTTCATTTCACACATAAAAAAGGAAAGGTCGCATGTTATCGCATTATGTAAATAGCTCACATCGAATCGCAATTACCATACAAAAAACTGATTAGCTGTGAAAATGTTAATTCTACAATCTTAAATCCTGGATGTTTGCAGTAGAATCACAATGAGTAATATAATTTTTTTAAAAATTGTTTTACTGATTCATTGTTTTCTCTTTTTTGTGCAGATGTACTATAAGACGATCACAGGACTGAAAGGAGACTTGAGCGGTGTTCAAGAGGTATGGTCAATTCTGAGATGAAGATTCAGTCTAATAGATGAATATCAATTTAGTGATTAGCAATATGGAATGAAGTATATTTGCCTGTCAAAAGGAAGTGATCTATAACAATTATCAGGCAAGAGTTACGTTTGGACTTGATTTTATCCTTAGATTGGGGATGAAATATAGCCATTATTACTGGCCACACATTGTCAGCACTCATGTTTTTGGGGTAATTTGTTGCCCATGGCTTGGAAAGGGTTAAAGGCAAACAAAGTAGACCTGAGAACACAGAAGAGATGTCAGTATAGACTTCATCTATCTATCTCTCTATATATGTCCCATAGCTTACCGTAGCTGCCTTTGGGGTGACGATGAAATGTACCTCGAGACACTGGTTCCCAATTTGTTCCTGTCTTAAGCTGTTTCTAGTTAGCTGCAACAATGATGTAGACTCCAATAGAGCAAGTCTTGCAGTTTCTAAATGAACAAATAAAAATCATCTTTTAAATTTATGTTAATTTGCCTTCTCCCTCCCTCTCCCTTTCCTTTTACCCAACCGTTTTTTGTTTTTTTGTTATTGTAGTTGCTGTTGTATTGTTAGTTACTTAGTTCATGTTTTTGGTTGACTTTCATGTATATACTCAAGGGATTGACCATAATAAATAATAATAATAATAGTGGGTTCTTGTATAGCGCTCATGTCAGTCAGATTTGACCCTCCTGGCGCTCCCGATTATTACCATAGAGAGGCCTGTAGGCCTATTGTCGATCCCACCAATATCTGTTGTGTTATATATGTGGTGTATTCTTGTTTGTCTTTTGATTGTTTTGTATTTTTATCAGATTGTAGAAATTTAGTTGAACTTAATTATTTTTTTTTCTGTGCAGGATCCTGCCTTGCTTGAAGACAGACTGGCAGGCCCCGGACAGACCCAGGGAAAGGGAGAAGCCGGAGAGGAAGAGGAGATGGAGGAAGAGGAGGAAGATGATGAGGAGAGTGGGGAGGAAGATGACGAGATGGAGGAGGAGAAGACTTCAGAAAGACAACATCACAGACCAAGGGATGAATCACCAACAGCAAAAAAAGTATGAAGGATTTTCTTGCAGGTCTTTGTGAAAATGCTTAATACAATAAAGATGATGGTGGTGTTGACAGTGAAGGTGATATTGATGATGACGATGGTGATGCTGATAAAATTATTGCAGACAGGATTTCAGAAAAACAGCATCGCAGTTCAAAGGGTGCGTCGTCATCATCAAAGTAAACAAGAAGGCTTTTCCATAGTCTTTGATGATCATTATGGTGTGGATGATGAGGATGATGACAGTGATGATGATGTTGATATTGATAATTATGATGGCGGAAAGGTTTTCTTAACCCCATCCTAGGCCAAGTTAACATGAAGGTTAAATACATCACTGTAGGTGTGCTTAAATCCAGGTAAACCAATTCCGAGTACTCACAGTAAAGATTCATCTGAAAAACCTTCCTGACAATTATTGTGAGTTGTTATTATGTAATGATGATGTGATCATCTTTCGTGGTACAGTTTAGACCAACCAAATGTTGGTGGGCGAGGCCGTTTCGTTTCTGGACACTTCGCAGAGGCGACTGCGTCGACATTACACCATAGAAATGGTCTGTCTGATTTTAACCATATCTGTTGTTTTTCATAAAACTACAAATATTTAGTCTTCCTTTTGAAGATCTATATATTGTTGGATGTAATGCATTGTTGCTATGTTGTTATTGGCCCAAATTCAAAAGGGGGGTTTAGATTTAATCCGTGGTTTAAACCCTTATTTACATAACCCATGGTTTAAAAATCAGCTCGAAACAAGCATACCTTGCCTTGCGCGCATTTAATATTAGACCTCTGACTTGTGTTGCACTTATTTTGCGCTTATTTTAAACCATGGGTTATGTAAATGAGGGTTCAAATCATGGGTTAAATCTAAACCTCCTTTGTGAATTTGGGCCATTATGTTTTATAATTCTTATAATTGTGTACATTGTTTGTAATACTAGTGAGCAACGAAATTCCATTTTTTAGTGGCCAATAAATCAATTCAATTCAATTCAATTCAAGAATGGTGAAGGCCTAAACTTACCTCTATATTCATATTTTTTTCAAATTTTTGCAGGAGAGGAAGAAGGCCATCAAGGAAGAGAAGCGAGAGAACAGGAAAAACAAAGTCCCCAAACACATCAATAAGAGGAAAGAGAAGATAGCAAAGGAACACAAAAGCACCAAGAAATGATGATCCTCCGATGATCAAGATTATGAATCACATTTGATAGTTGTAATGACAATTCGTCGCTTGCCCGGTAAAAGGTTGCGCAGCGTGGGCAATGGTAAGAAAGGGGGTACCGAGAAAAACGCTTTTGAAGTTATAATACCTACTTCAAGTGCTAAAAACGACTTTGTTCCATGTATCCAAAAGTATTATTAGAGAAAGATTTGTTCTCAAATTGACTTGCAAATATATCTTTCTTTTGCCACACTACATTTTGCTGGAAACAAAAAAGCTAGAATGCATAATTCAACTTCCCTGCAAAAGGTAGTGTAGCGCCAAGCGATGTTTTTGCCAGGCAACCAACGAATTGTGGGGTGCCACTTTTACACCAAGATGATCAAGGCCTCCCGATTATCAGGCTTTAGTTAGACTATGCTGCTCTTAACATTAGAGGATACTCTTCCTGCAAAGCATTACACATGGATGCAGAGCGACAAGTGCAGATTCATGTCTCACCAGACAATTTGAGTGTTCTTCTTCTTTCTGGAAGGACCCCATGATCAGCGTGTCCGGACAAGTTCACTTGGGACTTGTTCCATTTAATTCATAAAGGAAGTACCAGGTACCTTTCGAAAGAGCCCAGTGAATTGTCCACCTTTCATAAGCCAACCTACACAAATAGTGAAGAAAGCACACTTTAAAAATAGAGAGTACTTGTGTCGACTACAGGTATGCAGTTGTTGTCGCCTCTGTCCTATTGTCCATGTTCTTATGGGGTTCCTTGTCTTGCTAGACAAGCGTCCTTTTCTAACTGATCTATGTAAGTCATTGCCAGGCGACCTCTGGTGCATTTACT
>BEXV01004484.1:0-12706 GCA_003118195.1 Hemicentrotus pulcherrimus | reverse complement strand
CCCCCCTTCCCTAACACATATCATTCCCTCCTTCCCTCCTCATTTTCCTCCTCCCCAAGACTCATCACTTTCTTTGCCTTACCTTCCTCTCCTCTTTCGTAATTATGATCTGATATTGTATTCTGATACTGTGAACGAATAAATAAGACGTTATTTGGTAAATTGTTAAGATTTACCATTGGCCTTTCATAACCTGAATAGTCCACAGGGGCACCATTTAATACCCACAGTATCAAATGGGGCCCGCAGATGGTAGATATAGATTATCTGATATAAATACCTCCACACGGTTCATATATGGATGAAGTAAGTACACACGTAGAGTTGGTTTCTCTGTAGGAGTCATGAAGACAGGCTGGAAGACTACACATCTCAGCTGGAGTCCTTGAAGATCAGTCGATGACAGAGCCCAGACTTGAAGATGACGTGTGCAAAACGTTATCTTATCTTTTGAGATTTGTGATGGAGCCAAGCTCCTACGACCGAACGTTCCTTTGAATCAAAAGAATATACAAAAATTGAAATATTGATTATTTTATCTTACTCTCTGATAATACAGGCTTATAAGTAGAGGAGGAATTGATTTCGACTCAGTCCATGATCTGATATTTGACTTCATTCAAGCTTTTTTCAGGGAGTTGATTCAAATGGCATAGAGGTGCTTTTTCTTTATTAATGAAAAATCAATCAATATTATTTTACCAACTTATTATTCTAAAAAAAGTCAATTATTCACCTCACTGGTCAAATTGTTGGGATTAAAATTACAAGTTATGAAAGTTACGTTTTATTTCAATAGAACATAATCGAAATGCACATATGTCGATAACTTTGTACCTGGTCCTGTTCTTGTGTACAACATAACAGGAGAGTCGTCTTTACGTTCATGGTGATTGGTGCAGTGTGGTAATACCACTGTGGCAGGCTTGAGCAGTTTTTGTGACAGAGAACCTTGTACGACTGGAGTAATGACTACCTCACCCATCCCTACAGGAAGCCTTGGAGTATTATGAGTTGGGACGCGAAGAGTTACAACTGACCTCATCCCTTTAGGTATAGCTCCTTCAGGGATAGATACGGCAAGACCAAGTTCATCAATGGTCAGTTCTCCACCCTTGTGATCAATGATGCCATGCGAGATGAAAGGTATAATGCTTGGTTGGCATTTTATTGCTAAGGAGGATAAGAGGAAACAAGTCATTGCTATATGAAACATGAAGCAAATAGACTACACTTTATCCATACAAAATATCAATTTATGCCTAGTTTTGTTCATAGTTATTTCCAATGCAGTTCATATTTAGTCTTTTAATTGTAAATTGATTTGGAAAAAGGGTGTAATAAGGGTTTGTAGGGTCTGTAGGGTCTGTAGGGGTTTGAATAAAAATGGAACTATCATCTCGATACTACCTTCTGCTATCTTGACTGCTGCATCGTTAAAACGGAAAGCCTGAGCAATTTCCAAAAGCCTCTCTCTAGTCCCACCTTGGTGTACCCATTCTGTAAGCATCTTCAGAGTACTACGGCCAATCATGTGAGACGGAAAGGTCACAAATTTGCTCATGATCTGCAAAACGCACGAAGGTTTAACGTTCAGGCGATGACACAAGTCCACTAGGTCTGTTTGGGATCCAATGAATTTTGAGATTTTTTCACGGCCTGTCGGCAATGAACAAATGTATATGTCAATAGGAAGGATGGAAAATATGTAGGTTAATGCAAATAGCATTGTGATGGTGATGAATGAGGATATTTATGTCGTCTTAAAATAGTGAAATCACACGTAAAACATTGATGCACGTAGGGACAATTTAAGAAACCAAAAATAGTGTTCATGTTTTTAAAGGTATCACAAAGTTTTGGTATGGGGTCATGAATTTGGTTCAAATGAACATATTGGAAGCATATACGATCCTACAATATGCAGTGATCGTTGTCGCGGTTGAAATCAAGTCTAAAGTTATGAAATTGTAAATAATAAACTCTTTATGTTGTATAGCGCCCTCTCAAGGTCAAGATATTAATTAAGCTATAAAACAATGTTTCTGAACTAATTTTGACCGATAAGCTATTTCCGTTTGGTAGGTATATATCACAACTACATATTCTGAAATTTTCAGGGTCGCAGCTACCATTGTACGGCCGCATGCGCTATTTGAAATTCATCAAAATTTATCAGGAGTACCGATACATTTTTATTTTCGTTTTTTCTCGAAAGCAGAAGTGTTTTAGGGGCTAATTTTTTTTGGGTGCTTATTATACACCCACAGGGGCATCCAAATATATAAAAATAGTAAAGAATAATTATCCCCAAAATTTTCAAAATTTCCCAAAACTTTGTATTACCTTTAAGATACATTTAGGTAAATATCTTTTACCTACTAAAAATCGTCTGTACTACTGTATAATATTCATAATTCAATATTATTATCCTATTGCCTTAGCGCCAATAAATGAAATTATTGGAATGTGAAAAAAGAAATGAAATGCAAGTTTGAACTTAAATTTTCTTTGAAAGGGTAAACATTAATATTTTCTTATCAACACGATTACGAATTAACTCAGGTTTGATTCTAACGAACCTGTTTTAACATCTCGGATATTGTAATCTGAGAGAAGCTTAGCGAACTTATCTTCTTGCTCTTCTTTTTTCAAACCATTCCGCCAACTGTCTACGAGCTCTCCTGCGATCTTATTGAGTACTGACGAACTGGGTAGATCGATGGATCCAACGATGAGGTAATCATTTATACGGAGGGCTTTCCCGAGTGAACATGCAGTTGAAAGACTTTTCACTGAAAGGGCGACGCTGCAAAGCTCTTTGGTGTCTGGTACTCCACCATGTCGGTCAAGGTCCAGAGGAGACTCCGCATGTTTTCCCGGAGTTGCACTAGGAGCATCATCTTTGAAGGAATAAAGTTCGTTGATTTAAAATAAAACATTTTAAAGCCCACCTGCACTAGATTAAGAACTCCTCTATCTTTACACAGTCCATATATCACTAGTATGATGGCAGTACATGAAGGTCATACGCCTTTATGATTTCACAAACATGGACCACGAAATTGTGCGTCTACTTACCACAATCTGAAGCTACAATGATCTCCATATCTTCAGGCTCACAACTCGGGTCATTTGGTTTCGTCTTTTCCACAGGAGTTGGGTCTAGTTTACGAGAACTACCTTCGTCTGAAAAAAGACACATGATTAATACCTAAACGTAGTAATATAATCTTAAAGCGTCGCATTAAAATCATTTATTAACCTTGCGGTAAATTATTGTTACAGTCTAAACTTTTTAACACGCCATGGAATGTATAAAAATCTTAAATATTTCTGCACATTTAGAGAAATATATCATCCTAATATATGGTCTCAGAAAGTGGCCTCCCACGTTCTCAAGAGAGTCTAATATGGTTCCTTTGTATTGTTCATGTTATTGTCCATCCGGCTGAATGACCTTATGTCGTGCATTCGCAGTTTTGCAGAGGGATACTTCGTATTCTTATACAAGCTAGTATGCATGATTCTTCTTATCCTGAAGATTTTCCTCCAAGAAGTCCTGGATATTTTTTTGTTTTAATACTATGAAGCGTATAATGTCAGGCAAGATTGTAATCATTGCACCCATACCTTTTAGGTTCTGCACACTTGGTACTGCTTTGACAGACTCCCAAACAAGTTTTAAAGTCTGAATTGCTTCATTCCCTGATGTTTGAGATGATTTCCATTTGGAAAGCATTTGGATGTTAGCGTCTTTCCTGTTAGACAGTGTCCGGTGTTGTATGTGTTCAAGCTCTTTGTTATGGAGACCCAGCTTTCCGCCAATCTCGAAAAACTGCTCTGGTTTGATCTTCCTGGAGAATGCAAGAAGTGTCTTGTCCGAGACTTCACTGTTGCGTGGAAGAAATATTGTATTACACCAGAGGAAAGAAATTGGTATATATACCAATTTATATATAAGTGTGTGTGCGTACGCATGTATATATTTTATGTTGTCTTTGTCTTTCTTTCCACCCTCTTCTTCCTTTCTTTTCACTTTTTTTCTTTTTCTGTTTTCTTCTTCTGCATTCAGTGTCACATCTAACGTTTGTACTGTTCTAGTTAATGCCATCTTCCAGTAAACTCATATCCGTTTGACGAATACACAGAATATTGTATAACACCTCTACATGTACTTTAAAGTCAATAAATTTGTTTCAGTATTATATACTTGGATTCCAATATAAACAATTACAGAGAAACAGCAGTATTGGAATTATAGACTCACCCAGCACAACCGATGTCTGATGCACGTAGATCAAGTTTAGGAGACGATAATACATGTAAGGATATGAGGAAATGATATACATGTAAGGATATGAGGAAATGATATACATGTCAGGATATGAGGAAATAAGGAGAAGAATATTTTAACTTGATAGCTGATAGCAAGATTGATCTGAAGTTGTTTTTCCTCCCTCACTATTCTATCACGATTTTCTTGAGTGCTTGATAGAGTTCAGCAGCGATACTAACAACAATTAATTAGAATGAGTAAATATACATTCATGTTATATAATATTCCCTTTATGATATTGCAATGGGAAGAATTTGGCTTAAATTACGATTTCCGGATATTTTACTCTTTTCTGTGACAACTATATATATGATTTGTTGAAACTCATGACTATTAGATAATGTAAAACAAACCATAAGAAATATTTTAAGACATCATTAGGCATTCATAAACGTACAAGATTAATTTGAACAAAAGTGCCTTCATTTGTTTCATTGTTTCTTTCTTTGATTGGTTGAACACCTTCTGATAGACATTTGCTTCTATTAAATCCTTTAAGAATAAATTAACGTATTCATACCCCCTTATTCTTTTCTCTCTTTTTTTGCATAGTTTAATCTTCTTAATCATATCGACACCACAATCAATAACGTTAAAGATAAAGTTGAGTTCTGGTCATGTGATTGCATTGTGAAAGAAACGGTGTGGAATTTATAAGAAAAGGTTGATCATTTAGTTAGTATACGTGTTTATTGCAAGGTTCTGGAATCATCAAAATTATAAGAAATTTGGCAAAATATTGGCAAAGTTACAAGCACTGTACACACAATAGTGTATATGGGACTACATGAGCACATAGCGAAAAAAAAACCTACCCCCGATTGTTACGATGTTTCATGTCATATTTAGGATATGAAGGCATTTGAAGAGCCATGCTTTTCAGGGAACATGTTTAATCTCACAAATTATTTTTTACCTCTTCCCAGAACTCAACCTTCTCTTTCAGCTTGTAATAAACTGAAGTGGAAAAGAAGGGTTTAACGAAAGTTATATTGACATCGGCAAACCTGTCATCTCCATCTTTGCAGGTGAGTCTAAAGATTTCATGAGTGAAAGGAACGTTTCCTTTGCTTCTCGACCAGAGGCTTGCGCCTGTCGCCATGTTACCAACATATCATAGGTAGCCTGCTGTCTGTCTCTGAACCTCCTGTACTCTATGACATCCAACTGTTGAATTCGGAAACCCAAAGCTACCCCCAGATCATAGAACTGGTCCACTGTCATCTTTTCAGCAATGGTGTGGAGATCAATATCTTCCAGGTCACTCCTCGATACTTCTTCGACTACCCTGCAAAGCGAGATTAAGGTATCGTGGTAGTTATTTTGAATAATAATAACAACAGTTACAATTAACTGCAGTAACAGCAATGAAAATTTTAAATACAACAATTGTTTACAGGCTGCAAGAAAATTGTTTTGACGATGCTGATGAGGTGTTTGACCGAGGACCCATTGCATGATATAAGAACTGTTCGTCAAGCAAGTATCCCCCCATGGGTTAATCACAACACGATTTAATTGGGGGAAAACCCGAATGACGTCAAATTACGAGGGAGAAAACACAATTATGGGTCTCTGACTTCGCTGAAGTGACTCCATTTTAATCCCGATTAAATTTCCTATTTATAATCCATGTCAGGTGATGTCCGAAACTCGCTCAGTGGATAAGTGAGAATGGGGTGGTGAGTTGTGAAGTCCTTTCGAATTTGAGACAGAAATCACCTTCCCTACCACGTCCCCGTCACCTCCTTCTCCATCCCCCACCGCTACCACTGATAAAACATCGATATGAGTGTAAGAATTAATAAAACATCCATATGAATGTAAAAATAATATCGATATGAATGTATATAATGTGGTGTCGTTATGAATGTATATAATTATGAATGCATCGACATGAATAATATCGATATGGATGTAAAATATGAATTGATAATACATCGATATGAATCTAAAACTTAGTTTCATTGGCAAAAACATTCAATGAAAAATCTGCGAAGTAATAATACTGGTCCAAATGCAAGCTTACCGATCGAAGGGAGCAGGTTCTAAAGAAGGTTCATACTTCGGTTCATCTGTAATAGAAACGAATTGTGGGAAATATAGCCATTGATGTTTTGATATGTACTGACTTAATTAGTAACCCTATCATTTTCTAAACTTTCGTTTGACAAAGGTGCTCTAAGAGTCCTCCAAAATATACCGATATAAAGTCGATTATGTATTTCCGACGGATGTTCACTTTTAGTGTCAATATTTCTCAACAAATGTACTAACCAATATTTCGGTGGGAATCGGAGGTCACATTTCAGCGTACCCTCCCAATATTAAACATGGCTATGCTACCGCTCAACCTATGATATCAACCAGGCACATGTTTTTCTTTATTGGGTTAAAATTCAGCACGATTGCAAACACTTGTGAAGCGATCAACTCGGGATTCATAATGCCAATATCAAATAAATAGGGACTATACATACCTGAGTATCTGATTAAGAAAGCAACGGATAATGAAACCCCGACCTTCCCAGCCTGTGTAATCGTGATAATCACTGGAAAGTCTGTATCCTCCTCACGCGAAGTCACGGGTAGTAAAAAGCTGTGTTTCAGTTTGCTTTGAATATCTCTTAGATAGAGAGCCTGTGGTCCAGACTGAAAATTATGATATTGATAATAATAACAATAATGTTAATAATAATAACAATAATGGTAATCGTAATAATCCTAATAACTTTGTATTATCCTTATTATGGTAATTATAGCTATGCTAACACTTTGGATCAGTAAAGAATAATTACAAACTAAATGATAATGATATTTATAATTATGATAGTCATAATCCTAATAACGAGTGATTTTCCAAAAACTCGATATATACGGAGTTCAATTCCAAAATCGTACAAATAAAAGAGTAATGAACTAACATATGTACAGAATGTAAACCACTAAATATAGATTGTATAAAAGGAACAAGAAATGCAAGCAGTCGCAATGTATACATCTGCCGTCCGTTCAATTCTCGCTTCTGCACAGTTCACTTGAAGCTAAATAACCATGAGTGCAGTGACATTTTATGACTTAATCGACCTCTGACCATTGATCTATTCCCTCTCAAATCCAATTATATCGTCTTCCTATGGGGATACATACTTTCACCCGGTTTGAAGCTCATACATGTAGTGGTTCTTGATATATTGTGATAACGAGGCTAAAACCTGTATTTTCAAAAAAAATAACCTCTATGACCATTGGAATTTGGCCTACTATCCCAAAATTCTAAAGAGGTTGTTTTGCTATGTTGATACACATTATCACATGGTTGAAATTCGTTTTTGAAGCAGTTCTTGAGAACCCGCGTGAACAAGAAAGCAGGACGGACGGATAATAAGAAAACAAAGAAACACAATTATAATATAATTACCTTCCTTTGCTTAACCTCCTCCTGACGACAGCACGTGACTTGAACGTCACCAGACTTTGTTGCAACACTGATTGGAACCGAAGGGTGAACCTTGCAGTATGACTGCTTCTTCTCCTCCTCTTGAACCTCCTGTGCGAAAATATTATAAAGAGCCTTGAGCCAACGTCATAAAATGAATCTGATTCATGTAAAAAGTAACATCCAAACTTAATACAAGTAGCCTACACCTAAATTTGAGAGACAAAGTATTTCGATCGTAATGGCGGCAAATCGATACGGCATCTATTAAATGCCTACAGTCGTTTAGACGTTTTGAATATGGGTAAACGTAGCATGTTTATAAAAAAAGGAGGTGGGGAAGAAGGACAGAGAGAAAGATGAATATAAGAAAGAGGATAATTTCATCCCTCCTACACCCTTGCCTCAATCAATGATCTTGGAGGAATTAGATCATTGATTGAGGCAAGGGTGTACAGTTGCATTTAATATGTTGGTACCCCCGCCGATGATACCCGTGTTTTCTCAATGCTTGACCCAATCTACACCGGAAGACAATGCAATGGTTCTTTTATGCTGCCGATGCGTTGTGCTTACCGCGCCCATCCCAGGAAGGTTCGCATGGATATGAAGATGAACTTCTATCTCTTTGCCTCTTTCTATCTTGTCCGGGATGTATGGAGTGCACATAAGTTGGTGTCGGATCGCCTGCTGTTCAAGAGGAATAAGAACCCACCACTCAGCACAGTGACCAATGTACAACTCAAGATGTCTCTTGTCCACTCTACAGTATGGTGGTTCGTCTGGTGAGTTGGATGACATCATCCTGGATGTTCTTGGTAGATCTATTGTTAGTGGGTAACAAAAACAAAATGCTTTTGTTTTAAGAAGTGTCATTTCGCAATGAAGCCGATCTGTTCTTTAAACTGTATAGTGACATCCAATATTTTTGTCAGCGATGTTGTCTTTGTGAAGAATAATTACTTCAAATTTTTTCAATTTTGACAAGCCATCCAAACGGTACAAATTCTCCCTTTTCACCCGTTTCTCTTTAATGAAGGTATCTACAGAAAATGCAAGTTGTAAATTGTTCCTCGCGACGTTATGGCGCTGTGATTATTACGATGAAGCTACCACGGAATTCAGTTTCTATGAGTCAGGTTTAAGCGTACATATGGACTATTTAAATGTATATTACCTGTAAGGGAAAACGAGGAACATAACAGGGCATCGTATACTAAGAATTTATATTTGTATTGTTTTAGTTTGCTTGCTATTTTACCCGACTGCTGGGAAAGCGGTAAAGTTGTTAAAAAGCAACAAGGAGACAAACATCCAAAGGGCACTAGCACATCGACTGGATTTCGAACCCGAGACATCCCAATTATGAGACCAATCTCTACCCCCTATCCATATCGCAACTCGTCAATGTTGTCCCGAAAGCGCTTTGCTTGGTCTGATGCGAAGGGATCTCAGGGCATCAATGTTCATTTTATACTCGAGCATTACAAAAGGGGAAGTTTCACCATCTGACCAAATGAACTTACCGTTTACAGAATCCCATACATGGGAAACAATGTCTGGCTTCACTTGATCAGGGTTGACGGTCAAGGTAGAGTGAGGTATTCGAATCTTAACAGGTTTGTGGAAGACCATGTTTGGAGGGTCACATCTGATCCCGTAACAGGCCACTGATTCATCATCTTGGATGTCAACACTTGGTAGGTCTCGTAAGAGAGAAAATGTGATCTTGCACCGGTCACTCTCATGAACAGCCTCCGGAGGAATATACATTGATACGCCATGGTCTTCTAGTTCAATTTCCTGACTGTTATTGCTTTTGACTTCAACAGAGACGATGGCAGTTGTTGATGGTTCATCTGTTGATTATTTAAAACACAAAGAAATGACACGAAAATAACAACAGATATGAACAACAAAGTAAATGTGCATGGAAATCGGGGTAGCCATTGGAATGAGAAGAAAAAAAAAGCAATACTTTATTGAAATCGTTTTCATTCCATTCTTGACCACAATAAACGTTGACTTCATGACCATTTACAAAAGTTGTGTTAATTTTGATAATCAAAACAATTATGTAATATTTAAATTTGGGCCTATAATAAATAAATACTGTATTTTCCACCTTCTTTTGGGGTGTAAGCATCTTTTTAGTTCTCCTTTTTTTTTCGTATTGGGACTCGTCCGGCGTTTATCTCGCGTATTTGACCATTGAAGCCTTAGAGGTGGGTCTACATACATGAATAAAATTAAACTGCTCATAAGAGGTATTAGTCGATGATTTGTGTGTAAACTACCTAAGCAAAACATTATTAAGTCCCTTCTTGTTCCAGATTGGAAACGTAGAATACCACGTTTTAGTCATCACTAGACTTTAATCCGTGACTTAATGGATAAGAATAAAATAAAAAAATATTACAATCGCGTATTGAGCTATTACGCTGAAACGAATTCTTTGTATTTGAAGGTTCTTACGTAATCTTACCTCGATGAGACTTGATCTCCTCTAAAGAATGCAACCTGAAACCAATCATACGTAAAAAAAGTGGTTAAGTCATCTCTTTACAATTTGGGCTGACACCTAATAAGGACAATTATTGGTTTTAAACTGAGGCTGTAACCTTAGCATTAGGTATAAAAAGAAGGAAAAAATACATGACGTTGCACCAGGTAATGCAGTAAAATACAAACATGAAAAGAACTACACTTAGAATTTATCCTGTAAACAAACGTGGTAGAAAATTTGAATTGTTTACCTGAGTAAAAGGAAAACAGAGATTGAGAAGTCGACCTTGAAGGCCTGAAATAGAAGCCCCGAACAAATTAATATTCACAATTGGCACGTAGAATGTACAATCTAATTGTCCCACTAACACATCTTTAAAAAAATACCTTGTTTACAATAAAGCCATTGGAATTACTATTTTAAGAATGTCATTCCGTTACCGAATCTAAAAAAGTTAGGTCTTTTATCAATCTTTTGCCTGAAAATTTACGGGGACATTATATTCCTCATGATATGAAAGAATCACCTCGACAAAATCATCTGTTTGACCACTTCGTCCTTGGCATATTGGATTGGTAGGTTGCCTCTCTCATCCCTCACATCTAACTTGGCTCCATTCTCTAGGAGATAAAACACCAAGGCCCTCTTAGGAGATAGTTCACCCCTGTAATAATCATCGGAGATCTAAAAGAAAAAACAATTACATGTATATGTATTATTTTAGCACAGTATCGTCCGTGAATCGTCAAGGTAGAAAGGCATCACGAAAACGGTTTTACCATGTACTTATTAGGAAGGTCCATGGTTTTACGCCGTCTCTTGGATTCACAGTAGTGAAAATCCCTCTTTTCGTTAAAAACTTCCCCATACACACAAACACACAAACGTACACATTTTCTTGGACCAACCCTGGGTTTCAGATAGGACCAACTACCGACCTAGAGAAGCAGGATATGCCAGTAACACCCCATTGGACTCGAAATCGACCAATATTTTGACGAACACCGTAATTTGATGTTCCGACTCTCTTCGGTCTGGTGTCGGTCTCGTTAATGTTACTCACCTTTCTAAGGGTGTCAGTTTGTTCCACAATCTTCTCGCTGTTATTGCAAAGTTTAATGGCTGCATGGAGACACATCTGTCCGTCAGGTGACTGGATATTGAGATCAGCTCCCTCTGAAATTAACTTCTCAATCGAAGAGGTGTGACCGTGTTGGATGGCAAGATGGATATCTGTTAGATCATTGTGGTCGAGCTGGACATAAAGAAATACGCAGCATGAAAACTTGAGAATAAAAAAGAAATATTAAGAATTGACAGGTGATCAAGTTAATCCCAAAATTCAAGTATAATTATTGTAACTAGTCTATAATGTCTATGAAGCAGCAATGAGGTCTATAACTGGAGTTATAATTATGTATGATTATTAGTGATGATACAAAGGCGGTGAGTCAGCCTCGAGCTGGTTAAGTCAGAAACAAAAATGATGGGTAGCAAATGCATTATTTGCTCTAAATTAGATTTCAGTACTTGGTATTTTACTTTCATGAATTAAAAACATCAAGGTAGATGAATTTGAAAAAAGATGTGTTCAATGTTTACCTTGGGATTGAAACGGCCCCTGAATAGATCAGCAATGCTTCCGTACCCGAGGATTAAGGACAGATGTAGAGGTGTCTGGCCGTAACTGTCTTCTATGTCGAATTGTGCTCCTCCTGTCATAAGTACTCTTACAACATCAATGTGACCATTCTGAACAGCACGATGTAATGCAGTCCTACCATCATTATCTCCTGTATTCACCTCAGCCCCTGTACTGATGAGATGTTTTGTGACATCAAGATGACCATTGGTAGCTGCAACGTGTAATGCAGTCCAATAGTAATTATCTCCCCTATTCACCTCAGCTCCTTGACTGATGAGATATCTCGTGATATCAAGATGGCCACTGTTGGCAGCACTGTGAATTGCAGTCCAACCGTCATTATCTCCCCTATTCACCTCAGCTCCTTGACTGATGAGATATCTCGTGATATCAAGATGACCACTGTTGGCAGCACTGTAAAATGCAGTCCTACCCACATTATTTCCCTTATTCACCTCAGCTCCTTGGGTGACGAGATATTTAGTAACATCAAGATGACCATTAAAAGCAGAACCACGTAATGCAGTTTCACCGTCATTATCCCCCTCATTCACCTCAGCTCCTTGACTGATGAGATATTTTGTGACATCAAGATGACCATTGTAAGCAGAACCGCGTAATGCAGTTCTACCGTCATTATCTCCCTTATTCACCTCAGCTCCTTCGCTGATGAGATATTTAGTGACATCAAGATGGCCTTTGAAAGCAGAACCGCGTAATGCAGTTATACCGTCATTATCTCCCTTATTTACCTCAGCTCCTTGACTGATGAGATAT
>BEXV01004483.1:9507-26926 GCA_003118195.1 Hemicentrotus pulcherrimus | reverse complement strand
ACTGAGGAGAAGACAACTGAATCAGGAACAACTGAAGGATTCACCTCAGATATGACATCTACTGCTCTACCAGCATCAGATATCACCACCAATGGTCTAATTACTGAAGCAGAATCGACTGAATCAGGAACTACTGAAAGATTTTTTTCAGATGGAACGTCAACTGCTTCATCAACATCTGATTTAAACACTGACGTGACTACTGGGCCAGAATCAACTGAATCAGGCACGACTGAAGGATTCACTTCAGATGTCACATCAACTGCTCCCACAACAACAGATATCACTACAGATGGCTTCACCACTAAGGAGGAAGCAACTGAAATAAGGTCAACTGATGGATTCACCTCTAATGTAATATCAACTGCTACTTCAACATTTTGTTTGACAACTAGTGTGTCGACTACAGAGGAAGAATCAACAGAATCTGATGAAACTACAGGATTTACTACAGATGCATCATCTACAGCTCCTATCACTTCAACTTTTTCAAGTGGTATGACTATTGGTGCAGAAATGACTGTATCAGTAACAACTGAAGGATTTACTTCAGCCATTACCTCTTCTACATCAGGTTTAAAGACCAGCGGATTGACTACTGATCTAAAATCCCAAGAATCAACCAGCACTAAAATGTTTACTTCGGAAGTTATAACAGCTTCTCCTTTGACATCTGAGTTTATCACAACCAGAGAGATACAATTTACATCTGCGATAACAATGACTGCTTCATCAACACCTGGGGCATCAACAAATCTTCTGAGTTCTAAGCCTGAGTCTACTGCATCCGGAACTACTGGGGGATTTACAGCAGAGGGAACTTCATCCCAAGCTACAACTGCTCCTTTCACATCAGATGTTTCAACAGAGGCCCTGACTACTAATTCAGAATCAACAGAATCAAAGACCACAGCAGGTTTCACATCAGATGTGACATCTCCTGTCCCTGTTACATCGGATGTTTCAACAGAGGCTCCGACTATTAGGTCAGAATCAACAGAATTAAAAACAACAGCAGGTTTTACATCAGATGTGACGTCCGCTGGCCCTGTAACATCAGATGTTTTAACAGGGGCTCTGACTACTAAGTCAGAATCAACAGAATCAATGACTTCAGCAGGGTTAACATCAGATATGACGTCCGCTGGCCCTGTAACATCGGATGTTTCAACAGAGACTCTGACTATTAAGTCAGAATCTACGAAATCAAAGACTACAGCAGGGTTCACATCAGATGTGACATCTGCTGGCCCTATAACATCAGATGTTTCAACAGAGGCTCCAACTACTAAGTCAGAATCAACAGAATCAAAGACTACAGCAGGGTATACATCAGATGTGACGTCCGCTGGCCCTGTAACATCAGATGTTTCAACAGAGGCTCTGACTACTAAGTCAGAATCAACAGAATCAAAGACCACAGCAGGGTTCACATCAGATGTGACGTCTGCTGGTCCTATTACATCAGATGTTTCAACAGAGGCTCCGACTACTAAGTCAGAATCAACAGAATCAAAGACTACAGCAGGGTTCACATCAGATGTGACGTCCACTGGCCCTGTAACATCAGATGTTTCAACAGAGGCATTGAGTACAAGATCTGAATCAACAGAATCCCAAACTACAGAAAGATTTACTTCTGAGATCACATCAAATGCTCCTTTAACAACAGAATATACTACTGATAGATCAACATCAACTGGTCCTTTGGTATCAGAAATGTCAACAGAGGCTCCAAGTACACAGCCAGAATCAACAGAATTCCTAAGTACTGTTGGATTTACTTCTCAGGTAACAACAAGTAGATCAACATCTTCTGATAAATCAACATCACAGGAAACACCAACTGATCCCTTAACATCAGACCTCTCAACAGAGGCCAGAAGTACGAGGTCAGAATCTACAGAATTTCAATCTACAGCAGGATTTACATCAACTGGTCCACCAACTTCAAGTGTGTCAGATAAACCTGTAACTATTGGAAAAACAACATCCAAAGCTACTGTAGAATTAACATCAGATGTGAAATCAACTGCTTCCTTTACCCCATATGTTTCAACGGAGGCATCAAGTACAAGGACACAATCAACAAAAAGCCAAACTACTGAAGAGTTTACTGTAGGCGTAACATCAGGTGTCCCTGTTACCACAGGTTTCACAACTTTAGATGCTAGTACTGGAGCGGGAAAAACAGATTCTCAAACTAGAGAAGAATCAACTGAAGGATTTTCAACATCAGTGCCAAGTACTACATTGCAATCAACAAAAAGGCAATCCACAGAAGGATTCACTGCAGAAGGACCATCAACTGCCTCAGTAACATCTAATGTAAGCACTAAGGAAACATCAACAGTTGTTTCTTCTACTGCAGGATTAACATCTGATATTACATCATCTATCGCATCTACTCTCTCAACAGTAGAAGGATTTACACCTTCCAATCCTGGATTGTCTACAACTGCAGGTACTGTGTTTTCAACTTCAGGAAGCGCTTCATCACCATTCACAACATCATCAGTTACTACTGCAGAAGAGACATCTGCTCAAGCATCAACAAAGAGTCTGACAAATGATGCGGTGACAACCAAAGATGCAAGTACACCAGGAATGATGCAATCCACTGAGATATCAACTATATCAGAATCTACGATTGTACAAAGTACCAGTGTGACTACTGAAGATGACAGGACTACTAGAATACAAACTACCCCAACTGTTTCAAGCACTCAAGCTATAGATAGTTCATCAACCAATGAACCTAGTATTGAGAAGGCTTTTACAACATCTGAAGTTTCCACCATAGAGGCCTCCACTTTTGAAGGATCCAGCATAGCTCTAACAACGACAACCAAAAATACATCCCCATCTTCTACACTGTCCACAGAGGTGAGTACAGAGGATATCACTGTTGAATCAACAACATTCCTGCCTACTTCAGGATTATCAAAGGAAACTACTGCAGACACCAGGAGCACTCAGAAACAAACTAGTGAGATTTCTCCAACAATGGAAGCTGAGTCGACAGTGACAGTATCAACCATCAGCCCTACCGGTAATCAGATCGTCACTACCTTTGTTATGTCTACTACTGATGCACCTGCATCACCAACAGAAATTCAAACAACAAAAAGCATGGTTATCACTGAGAAAACTACTGAGGAAAAGGCTCAGTCTAGTACAAAACCTTTGACAACCACTGATGCAGTGTCAACCATAGAAGCTGCATCTACTGAACAAGCTATTACAACAATTGGTCCAGAAGAAACTACAGCACAAGCTTCTACTGTTGATGTAACCACTGGAAAGGCTACAACCCCATCTGCGCTTACTTCGGATGCAATAATAGTGTCAACAGAATTTGAAGCAACAACTTCTTCAACACAAATGGCCTCCACTGATGTAACAACAGACGATGGGGATGTTGTCACATCTGTAATATCTTCGTCAGTAGCATCTACTGCCGGTGCAACGACTGGAAATGTTACAACCCCAACTGCTTCAACCCTTCCTAGAACAGTGGATGTGACAATGCAGGTTTCTACTGCTGGTGCAACAACTGGAAACGTTACAACTCCAACCGCTTCAACCCTTCCTACAACAGTGGATGTGACAATGCAGGTTTCTACTGCTGGTGCAACAACTGGAAAAATTATGACTCCAACTGCTTCAACCCTTCCAACAACAGTGGATGTGACAACACAGGTTACTACATCAGTAACAGTAGAAGCTTCAACAGTGGTCCTGACGACCATCGGTGAAGTAACAACCATTACACCTACAACACCCTCTGGGTCTACCAAGGATTCGGTGGTAACAACAGATGAAGTCACTACTCAACCCACTTCTACATTTTCAGGTAATCATTCATACTGTTTAGTATTGGTCACCTAATTGTCATGAAATAAACCCTTTGAAATAGATAAAACCGATTGAATTGTATGCTTTATGAAATTTGAGCCATTCCAACAGGTGAATCTAAACTTTTGTTACATTTCTTTTTGATCTTTTATTTGTGAATTAACAAAGACAGAAATATACAACCCTAAACAGTGAAATTCGAAGACAAGCTGCATATCACTGATTTCTCATAATCAGAATCATGCTACATGTACATGTTAATAAAAATACATTTTTTCTTTTTATTGTATTTTCTCCATATAATGTGTGTATCAAAACCAGGTGTGACTGCACATGCTTACGGTGACCCACATTTCTTGACCTTTGACACAAGATCATACAACTTCCAGGGAGAGTGCGAATACCTGCTGGCTTCAGACTGCCTGGCTGACTCATCACGTTTCCAAGTTGTCATAAACAATGATAAATCAACTAACTTCCCTGACTATGCCCAGGTTGTAGGTGTCGATGTGACTGTAGATAATATAGTAAGTATGTTTCCTGCATTGTAAGCTAATCAATCCAATATTTTATCAAGTTATTGATATAATTTTGCATAAATAGTTCAAGAAACAGAAGTTTGTGGTGTAGTGTGGTCTATATAATTACTTTTCCCAAGACATTGATCTACATTTGTCTTTATATACAAATTTTTTACACCGGTATTCATATGTTCTGTTTAGAACCGGAAGGGCAGTACTTTGCACTTTTTTAACACCCTAAGGGCTTCAGCTTTCAACAGCTCTATTATTATTACAGAGAACTTTAATAGTGGGTAGATGGGTTTGTACTGCACAGTTTAGATTTTCATAGCATAATCATTATGAATTTGTGCAGATTGGTTCTTTTGATATGATGTAGTTCTTGTATTCTCATAGAAAAATATTAATGTTGAGAAATTCACAAGTTTATGAGTACTGTAAATAAACATTACACTGTCTTGATCATGTTCTATAAATGCATATATTTCTTGTTATCTATTTGTTTTGCAGCTTATTTCACTGACAGGAAGTAGTGTATTGGTAGATGGTATCAGTGTTACCCTCCCAGTGCAGCCAGCTATTGGTCTCACCGTTTGGAATACAGGCTCAACTATAGTGAGTTCAATTCAATTATATTTTGTTGCTCTTGCAGAATTACTTGTAACACTTTTGATGTCATGGGCATTGAATTCTGCCCAAGATTGTAAAGGCTGTACTAGTTTGCATGTTGAGTGCAAAAATATCTACATGTAATTGTTACTTTCTGAAACAGAGCTTGCATGTATGTGCATTGTGAAGATACAAAATAAAACGATATCTGGTGGACATATGTGATTTTAGTATAAGACTATTTTCCAAAGACAAGTCATTGCAATGTACATGTAGGATAAGTTATCTTCACACCTGGAAAAGTAAGAAAATCTTTGTAGTATCAGACTAAAAGCCTTCAGACATATTAAAACATATTCAAAAGCACCTTTGAAAATTGTTATACTAAATATCTGTCCCCACAGGCAATATCAAGTGACTTTGGTTTCAATGTGGAGTGGGGAATAACATCATCTCTCACTCTCATCCTCAACTCAACCTTTGCAAATATGATGTGTGGATTAGCAGGTGACTACAATGGTAACCCCGAGGATGACACACGCACTGCCACTGGGACTGTCGTATGTATCAACATTTCTGTGGCACATATGCTCTTCATAGTTGTTTTCTAAGCAGACCAAGTTCTTAACTAGACCCTGGGACACAACACCACTGCTAACGTTGAACCTCCCCTAAAACCCAATTGCAATCCTAACTCAAACCCTATACTTTTGACAAAATAAAGCCTGGAGCAATTGTTGCAGTTGCAAATGTCATACTTCGTATATGTATCTAAATATAAATGTGGACACCATCTTTAGAGCACTAGAGGAGCATTCATTCTACATGACATTATATAAGTTACTGCCCTTCTGGTATTCAGCAGATGATATGTCTGCCATGTTTGGAGTACAGCCCTGCAACAACCTGCACGAAAAAGGATGCTTTTTATCTCCTTGCATGCCAGTTTTGTACATGTATGTAAGTCTGCATATTGATTCATATGCCACTTTTGCTGAGTTGCAGTCTGTAGGCAACAAGTAACAGTTTGAATGCACACTGTGTTATATGAAAGCATCCAATTGCTCGTCCATTTCTTGTTTTATTGGGTCATAATTAAGTGCTCTTTTGTCTTTTGAATGTTGTAGCATTGATTGATCACAGGGAATCTCTAAACAAGGGTGTTTTACTGGATCTGGATTAATTGCTCTGCTGATAAAAAGCCTCTGACAACATTGATTTGCAAACCCTCCACCCAATTTTGCTTTGATAGCCAAGAAATGTTTAATTCCATTTTCATTCATTTATTTCTCACAATGTTCACCTTACTGGCATCCTTTGGAAAGTAACTGTAGAAAGTTTGTAGAAATAAATTAGTTACATGTATCTTTGCTGGAACATGGATCATTTTACCGTGTTCATCTATCTGTGCTATTCACTGTGTTCTTTGTGTGTGTAGGCATCCCTGATGCAATTCACAAACAGTTATGTTGAGAACCCTGAGGACTGCCCAGCCTATGTGCCTCCTCCAGATGACCCCTGTGCTACCCAGAATGCATCAGTCATTGCTAGTGCATCCTCTGTCTGCGATATGTTGGTGAATCTGTCAGGTATCATTATAATGATTTCTTAGAATTTTACTTTATATGTCAACTTGTGATGCACATTTTGTACTTGTGTTCTTATATGATTTATTTGTGATATAGCTGTAATCTCAGAATTAGAATGATTATTCAAATTTGTCACTTGACCCACGATGTGGCTCTCTTTCCAGATTAATTTGGTAAAATCAGTTGGTTTCCTGTATAACAAATGTCATTTAGAATAACTGTTAAATTTTATTATACTGATAATGTAGCCACATTTATTACATTGTGTCGAATGCCTATCTATGAAAGATATTAACTAATTTGTCACATTATTTTGATTATTTGCTTATACTGCTATTCATTTTGTTGTTGACGACAAGACTATTTGGTATTGTATATAGCATAACATGGTAGTAATGCTAGCTTTTTTATGTAAACTGTAACTTTTATTTCGCATATCCAATTACATAATACCTTCTTTTGTTGGAACATTGTTCTCAATCCTTGTACCGATACGCATTTTGTTCTTGTATAGGACCATTCGGCGAGTGCATTAGACGTGTAAGCACCATCTCTGCATTTTACCAGAGTTGTCTCTACGACTTCTGTGCAACATATCCTGTGGGTGAAGGCATCTGTGATGTCTTCTCAACGGCTGCTCGTGAATGCAGAATACGTGGTTACGTAGTAGAAGGATGGCGCTCTGCAGATGTTTGTCGTAAGTTCAAACAACTCCTTAGATATGCTGATATTACCATGTTAGAGACACTGTTTTCATTAGAGGGAGCAAATGTCATAGGCGTACAATGCACAGATTAAGATGTTACTTAGTTTTATTATCGAAGCATGTTTCTGAGATTGTCAATTTGTATTGAAAAAGAAAACAATTTTTTGTCTTTAACTTTTACTTGTAATATATGCCCCTTTTAAATGCTAATGCATATTTCCCTGTGGATACATTCTGTGTTAATTAAGTGGATGCATGGAGACAAATTGTACATAGGTGCAGTGATATTAATCTTTCTGAAAAAATGTGTGATTCTGTACGTGGGACGTCATCTCTGATTGGTTAAGCTCAGCTTGACATTTTGTAACATATATGGATTTAACCCATCACCTATGATAACTGGGTTAATTTGTATTAAGTCTATAAATTCAAGTATATGTATAATGATTATGCCTTGCAATTATTAGTTTAATTTACAAGATATTGTGGTTCTTCCTCAGCTGTCCAATGCAGTGCCGACTCCAGCTTCAGCTACTGTGGGCCCGCCTGCCCCACCACATGCTACAGTGTGCGTAACACTGGGAATGATCTCCAATGTTCTGATGCCTCCTGCATTGAGGGATGTTTCTGTGATCCTGGCTATGTGCTGGAAGGCAATGAATGCGTTCCTTCAGAGTCCTGTGGATGTGTCTCAAATGGATTTTATCATATGGTAAGAGAAGATTAGGTTACTTACAGATGTGTATCAGAAATCTATGAAGAGATACCTACAACTTGTTTTATTTGATTAATTCATTGATTAATATGTGCTAAATAACAATGTAGTATTATTATCATCATGTTTATTACTGTTGATTTTTTGTTGTTGTAATGATTCTTCTTCTTCTTTATCTACAACTTTAAATTCTCATATTTCTCCTTGTTATTACCATCACCATTATTATCATTATCGTAATCTCAGGTTGGTGAGACATGGTTGACCTCTGGATGCGCAGAGGAATGTACCTGCTCCTCCAATGGCACTACGGTCTGTGTGGTACTCTCCTGCAGTGAGTCCTCTACCTGTGAGATCAGGGGTGGTGCCCTTGACTGCTCCTGTAGAGAAGGCTATGAAGGAGATGGAATCAACTGCCTCTGTAAGTCAATCTTTTGAGCTCATTCTTTTCCTTTGGTGTCTGTTTTAGTTTTATTCTGCATGCTGTTACAATTTATGACATACATGTAGAGTGATGTAAATGTACATGTGTATGTCATTAGAATGTTATTAAATATATTCAATCACAGTTCAACTCACATCAGCAAATCCGTGTTACAAACATAAAACAGATATATAGACACCAAATTGAATATAAATACATAGGAAAAAATACTTACAGATGACATATGTAAAACAAAGGGAAGAGAGAAAGCTAATAAACAAAAAGGAATTACAAACATAAACGTGCATATATGATATAAAAGGAGTCATATGAATGAAAAAGGAACAGAATATTGAATCACATTGAATGGTTTCAAGGCAAGAGTCACAGTCATATTTTCATTAGCTTAAATCGTTCACATCTTGGTTTCTATCAACTACTGCCATTAAAAAAAGTCTGATAACTTTATTTAGCTTTATTGATGCAAAGTCCAATATTGTTGTGCAAAAGTAGATATGTGTAAGTTAATCCCAAATGAGAATAATGAATAATTCAATGTATAGTGTCAAACACGCTTATTTTTATCACCATCATATTTCCTGCAGTGCAATGTCAGGAGGATTACTTCCGATGTCCTGAAGGAACATGTATTCCTGAGCTGTATGTGTGTGATGAGTATCCAGGAGACTGCCTCAATAACTATGATGACTCTGAAGAGTTGTGCTGTAGTAAGTTTTTCATTTGACTTAAGACACTTTTATTATGTGCTTGAGTTTGGTGATGATTCTTTGAATTGTACTTTTGTACTGTTTATCTACTTTGTTTCCTGATCTAGCATATGTGTTTGTTTTAGATAGATAGAAACATTCATTGGCAATAATGCAGATAGGAAGGAAGGTGTGACGTTGAGAAAGAGGAGAAATGAGAGTGAGAGTGAAATAAAGTACCAAATGATTTCCGTTCCTAGAAGTTCAAAGAAGTTATAACTATGTTCTAAAATCATCAGTATTGAAACATATGTTCACATGTGTGTACATGTAGATGTACAGCTGAAAGTTTAGAAGGTGAATATAAAGTTTGTCTTTAGGTTAAATGCTTAACTCTCAAACTCGAGTTTTCTATGTGGTGCTTGGATTTGTTTCAATCGCTTTTATCTGGTTTCATTAAAACGTTAGCCCTAATACGAAAAACCTAACAGAATCTCATTGTATACTCCTGGTCCCTGTCTTATAAAGAGTTGATATTAATCATAACTTATTTGCGATTGATATCAATCACAATGTACTTAAGAGATAGGAGACTGCAAACTTGCGATTGATTGGAGGACTTGTGATTAATTTAGATCAATCACAAGTCAGTAGAAGATGGTGTCCAGGATGAACAAAGAGATACATACATGTTAGTTTGTCAAGAAAGGAACTAGTTCTACAAACATTTTCTCTTCTTGTCCAGACATCAGGAATGTGACGGCTTTCTGCCCAAAGCCAAACCATTTCCGCTGCCCAGATGGAGTGTATATTCCATTCACTTATGTCTGTGATGACTGGCCCTATGACTGTCTGGATAATTATGATGAATCTCCAGAACTCTGTACAGGTATGTTGACATCTTCTTAAGACAGGTGGATGTACAATTGCGTCATTAGAAAAGCTACAGAAAGTGTTATAGTTGTTGAAATAGTTTGATTTTTATGTGTAAATTGAAGAATATTTGTTTAAAAAGAAATAAAACAAGGTGAAGTTTCATTTGATAAAAAATCTTTCCAAGTTTGAATATACTGATTACAAGGGCTCATGTATTTGTGTTTACAAAAAAAAAACAGTTGTTGAGCTTGTCATCTGTGGACAAGCTCCAAATTAACTTGAATTTTTTTTTCTTCCTAGAAAAATATTTGTGAAATATTTGGTTGATTCTAGATAAATGTATGTTGATATAATTGTACTTTCTGTAAATTATAATTATGAATCGATCTAATTGCTTTCTCGTAATCTCTTTTTCCTCAACACTACTTTTGTAGTTAATGTACATTATTTTTTCCTGTCAAATATTAATATATTGCTGATAATAAGGCTCCATGTACAGCTTAGTTCAAACCATTTTTGAAGTGGTTTCAATAATAAATATTCAACTTGATACAGTCTCCAAATTAAAAAAAACTAGAGTTCTTTACATAAAGACCGCTCAAGGGAAACACGAAAAGTGTTCTTAAGAGGCAGGTGCTCTTGATATCCAGGTTCCTTTAGTACAGCCTTCAATGAGAAACATTCAATTCAATTCAATTTTATTTTTTCCCATTTCCAGCAAAAGAATACAGTTTTCATAGAAATATCATTACAATAAACAATCAAAGTAGTAACCATGCAATACAAAATATGATATAAGGGAAACAAAGAAATATGCTCTTTATAAACAGGTGGTCTTTCTATACAGGTGGTCACTAAAGCAGGTTTGACTGTATAACTTTTCCTTAATCAAGGATATAACACATCATTTTTTTTCTTCTTGTCCTTGATGGTATATCTCGTTGATAACAGGATCCTATAAGTACAATTTTCCAGGTGAATCATGAAAAGCATTTTCAGTAGTTTCTCAGTCTCATCAGCCCCTTTGATTAAGCAACTAGATATATTAGCACTCTACAAATTCCTTGATTTGATTGATTGACTTAGATAGGATAGTTCAAACCTTTTGGACGTGAATGTAATGATAAATATTCAGCTTGATACAGTCTACAATTAGAAAAATGAAGTCCCTTTGTCTTACATTTCTTTTCCTAATTGCCTACCAGGTCTCTGCCCTAATCCTGGCATCCCATCTCAGGGGTCCATCTCACCATACCAGACCGTTTACACCAATGGATCGACGGTGGAGTACACCTGTAATGAGGGCTATGTTCTGATTGGGGAAACAAGTGACACATGTATCGAAGGGGCTTTCAATTTGGAGTTACCACAGTGTTATGGTAAGTTCTGTGTGTCTTTTGTTATTAGTGTAAATATGAAGTTTTTAATGTTCATTCAGATGAATTTCCTTCATTTTCATATTAGGTGCTGTGTTAAGAAACATTTTTCAAATTTTAAAGCGAAAAACGCTTTGATTGACTGCTCATGTATAAAGAATGTGTGGAGAAATTTATGCCAACCATTAATCAGATAGATATAAAATAGGAATGAAACATGATCTTTGATACTACAGTTCTGTTTCACCATTTGAAATTATTACTAAGATTTTGGATAATTCATATTTGATTGACAGCAAGTTGCATCTTACCAAGGCAGCCTAACAATGGTGCCCTCAATGGCAGCGCTTTCAACCACAATGACGTTATTGGTTTTACCTGTAACAATGGCTACCAGATGAGCCCAGAGGGGGCTTATGTGGGATGTGACAACGGGACTGTCTTGGGGACTATTCCTATATGCACAGGTATGGAAGATGATGATGATGATGATGATGATGTTGATGATGATGATGATGATGATGATGATGATGATGATGATGATGATGATGGTGATGGTGATGGTGATGATGGTGATGGTGATGATGGTGATGAAGATGAAGATGAGAATGAAGATGATGATGAAGATGAAGATGATAATGTAGATTTGATTATTGTGTGTTAAGATTGATTTCCCTCATGAACATGTAGGTGAATGTGGTATGAAACATTTAGCTCTATTTTTCTCTTTTTTTTAGATTGTATCTGTATGCATCATGTGTTCAGGTTTGTTGTATCAGTGTAACAACACTTTAGATTACACAAATGTAGTTACTCCTGATAGAGATACTTATGCTGCTGTTGGTAACTGCATGGATGAGAATGGTGGGAGTGATGATGACAGTGACAAATCTGACAACAATGATGGTGATTGCCATGGTAATGATGGGAGTGATCAGTGAAAATGGATAATAAAATGGGAATATATTGATAATGAAAATGTTGATGGTGAAGATGATGATGATGATGATGATGATGATGATGATGATGGTGATGATGATGATGATGATGATGATGATGATGATGATGATGATGATGATGATAATTATCACAATGATTATGGCGGTGGTATTAATATAAAGATATACATGTATATGATTATGATGGTTTGATAGTGAAAGTCAAAGAAAAAATAACTATCTATCCGACAGGACATTTTGAATCAATAATGTGAAAAAATGTCTCATCTTTGTCTTTGCCCACCTGTCAGATATTAATGAGTGTTCAAGCCTTCCATGCCAAAACAATGGGACATGCTTCAATGAGATCAATCAGTATCGATGTGAGTGTTCAACTGGATGGACTGGAACAAACTGTGAACAGGGTAAGGCTCGTTCAGTCATTTTGTTCGAAACTAAATCAGGCCTTTCTCATGGGGGTTATGAAATTAATGAATGATATGTTAGTACCTATAGATTATGATGACTTCTAGAGATGAATTGTATTTTCATATTTCAAGTTTAAAATAAAGTAGATCAAGAAAACTAGAAAACTGCACCACTGCATTAATGATTTGTTGGAATGTAGCAATAGGTATTTACTCGACAACTATACTTCATGAGCTGAATTATATTAGAGTTTATTGGATAGTTACATTAAAGTAACACTCTGCTAGTAAACATCTCCCATGTTTGAGTTTGACGAGAAGTAATGCATCAATCACAGGTGTGGTGGAACAGATTCATTGTACTGCCCTTCTCAAACCAGTACATCTCTAGCTTATATTGTATTATTGCTTATAAAATTATATAAAAATCTACAATTATAGCATTCTATCATTCTTATTTGTTTTAGTTTGTTATTATCTTATGGAGATTTAAAAATCAAGAAACTCCAACATTTATCAAATAAAAAATTTATATAATTATTTTTTTTGATTACTTGGGCTTGGTTTTATTGAGAAGATCATACATTTATTATGTAGTCCCCAAACAGTTTGAATGAGTTTTCATACATTTTTTGTATTTACATGTCCAAACAATTTATTTTTCTCTTGCATTCATTTCTTTTGTGTTTGTATACAAATAATATGTTCAGCAAAAATCAGGTAGACCCATTCATGCAGTTAGTTATGATACATCTTTTTTCCCTATATGGTCATGCATCCATAGTTGTAGTGATTTTCCCATTTTTTACCTTATAATTAAAATTACCAATACAGAGAACACAACTTGTTTTCTTGAATCATATATATATATATATATATATATACATATATTTCACCCCACATGCAGATATCAACGAATGCAGCAACTCTAGCCTCAATGACTGTGGTCTGAATGCTACCTGTACAAACACCAATGGAAGCTATATGTGCATGTGTGATGAAGGCTTTGGTGGTGATGGTATAACATGCACAGGTAAGTTTTCTATGAATCTTTGTACTAAATACAGATCAGAGGCTGTTTTGGATATGTTATCTTGCTATCCAACACTGTAAATCATCAACAAAAGGGGATTTTAATTGTACTTGTTAAAGCCCCTCTTAAGTGTTGGGAGTCCCTAATTCACCAAAAATTTGATAGCAAAATTTCACTTAAATTGTTAATGATGTGAAAGAGGATGTCATTTAAGGCACACTTTTGCAAAGGTTCCCCCCCCCCCAAAAAAAAGAAATTGTTTGAAGACAAATATTGATAAAAGAATACATAATTTGGGTTTAGTGTTGTACACGGAAAACTTAAATTTTGTATTCTTTCATCAATATTGACTGTAAACACATTTGTTTTGAAAGTCCTTGCAGAAATTGGGGCTTTTGGGGGGCTCCCAACACTTTAGAGGGGTTTAAATGGCATTTCTAAGATCCTCCTTCATCTCTGTCTACATTTCTCTCTTTATCACCAATCTAGAGATCATCCTATTCCCATTCACTACATCTAACGGAGATAGCCAGCTGTCGCTCACCTCTGAGTCTGCCACGTCTGATGGGAGCAGGAACCCAACACAAGAGGAGATCTCCCCCACTATCAGACCACCGACTGGGTTCCCATTCGGGGATACATTCTACTACAGTCTCTATGTAAGCAGTGATATATTATAGTAGAGAGTAATGTTAATATATGGAAAGTGAATTGTGTGTCTTTTCAGGGTTCATTAGACTTCACATTAGCAATCATAACATTTGAACAGAAATGTATTGTACTGGCATACACATTTCTCAAATGGTTTTTGAAATGGTAAAAAAATAAGCATTTCACATTTTGCTTCATTTTGATAAATGCATTGCTGTGATAATTGTCATCATGAATAATCTCATAATAAAGCATAACAAATAACAAAACAGTAATGGAACCTAATGAGAAAGTGGTATGGATATAGTGTACAGTTATATGAATGCATTTTCTTTCACGGCTATACATACTTTCAAGTCATTCATGTGTGTGTGTATTTCATGTCTCATGCTTTGTTTGTAAGATGTCTTTTAGATGTATGCTTCCCCTAGATATGTCAGTTATGATTGCTTTCTTTCATTTTCAGATTATTTGATGAAAATTTCATATTATTTATACATTTTCATATATTCATTTCTGTTCCAACAGTTCATGGATAATGGGCTAATAATATTCATCAATGAAAATGATGAGAAGTATGGATTCCCCAATCCATACCCAAGTGGTTTCTCCAACGACACTCGTCTGCCTCTAGTTGCCCCCTTCTGGGCCGATGCTGACATTAGTGATGACGAAGGAGAAGTCTTTTATCAGGTCAGAATTTAGTATAAAACTGTATAGTAGTGGTAGTGGTAGTAGTGGTAGTGGTGGTGGTGGTGGTAGTGGTAGTAGTATAGTAATAGTACTATTAATAGTAGTAATGGTAGTATATTTATAGTAGTAGTAGTAGTATTAGTAGTAGTCATTGTAATGGTAGTATATTTATAGTAGTAGTAGTAGTATTAGTAGTAGTAATTGTAATGCTAGTATATTAGTAGTATTAGTATAAGATGTAGTGCTAGTGCTTGATGATGCCGATTACAGGATCAGAACTATGGCAAACTTAAGGCTTGAGACATTAATAGCCACATGCATATTGATGTACATTCCATTATAACTTTGAGCAACGTCTATCTTTCATTTTTCTTGCATTCATACAGATATATGAGAGGTCATACTCCAACAACGCCAACCAGACTGCCGTACTTGATGATGCAAGCTACAGGATCAGAGCCTTTGAACCTGACATGTCTGGGTTCAATGCCACATGGATGCTTGTAGTGACCTGGAATGACCTCCCATCATTCATCTCCAGTAATGTGAGTGCCTCAGTCTATAGTCTTTTCAGGTCCAGAGTTCATGTAGTTCCGTATGATTCTGGGCCCTCTTTCATAAAACTTGTTTTCATTAACAAATGGTAAGTCTCAATGACCTTGGCTCTGAACCAATCAGAGGCCAAGTTTTCAGTAGCTTGTAACAGTTATTGTAACTTGTTATTGATAACATGTTTGATGAAACGGGGCCCTGGTCTAGGCTTGATCTAATTCATTCCATTTTATCCAGGCACTGACTACTTTATCTTTCATCTGATCTAGAACCTGTTTAATCTAGTTCCATATGATTTTAACTGCAACAATAGTTTCAAGCCCTGTCTAGTCTAGTTCTATTTAATCAGAACTGTACCACTTGATCCAGATCTGGAACCAGTGTAATCCAAATAAATATAACCTGAACTATATTATTTGATTGAGGCTAAACTAGTCTAGTTCCATTCAGTTACATTTGATAGAGGCCCAGCTAGTTCAGTTCAGTTTACATCTGATCAAGGCCCAGTCTAGTTCAGTTCAGTTCCATGCATTTGATAGTACCATTTCTGCCCCCGAATCATACTAAACGGGCTGAAGACATGCATGTATAAATATTGCATAAATGGATCATGTTCTCTCCCTCAGACCAACACCTTCCAAGCGGCGCTGGTCACCGATTCCCGCTACAGCTTTGTGCTCTTCAACTACCAAGAGAACGACATGAACTGGGACCCTGTCACCCTAGCCAGCACCAATGTCATCATGGGGTATAACTTGGGTAATGGCCAGTATGTCAACATGCATCTTGATGATCCTCCATTTTCTGGAGTGGATGAGCGCTTCAGACCGGATCAGTGAGTCAAACATATGATTGTAGATGTATTTGATGATAGACATTAAAGATATCTCCTTTGCTTTCAGCCAGAAGTGTGAAAACCCATTGCCTGTGAGAACCAAGGGATTCTTGTGTAGTACTTTGTCAATCTGTAAACTCATACTTTCAGTACTTAACATTGAGGTAATATATGCACTTTTAACTTTCAGCAAATGATGTTTGTTGTATATGAACTTTGCACAGTGAATCATGGCACTTTTATTGTAAAACAGTGCTATATGATATATGGGAGCTAGTGGACTCAACATCAAGACTACCTAACTTTAAACACAACCACTAATTCTTTCCTCAGATATGTTGGCAACACTGGTCTAAAGGGGCGTTGGATCTACCGACTTGAGAACAACACGGTAGACACCATTAATGCCAAACAGTTCTGCTTGGACTGGTACAACTTAGAACCAGCCCCGAACACCTGGGACCGTTACCTTGGCACCTGCCCCTGTTCTTTCACTCAAGGTGGCGAGGATGGAGCATACAGTACTGGACGTCGCAGTAGGACGTCATCGACCACTATGTCGTCATCGCGTGCCTTGGATCAGGCACTCATTGAGGAGATCAATATCCTTGATGGTAAGATCATTTTCCTTGCTCGGAATCTCTTGTGCTGGAAAAAACTTTTGTAAATTGGAAAGAATACCAGTAGTATCGAGACAAACAAATATCACTAACAATGTTATTTTCGATACTTCATCCGCCATGAGTAATATATTTAGCAATACCAGTAGTTTATATCATTATTATGGAATCTATGTACCAATATGAAATATTTTGTCTTATTCTCAAACTTAAATGTACTCTGTAAACTTATTTGATTACGAACATACTTGTCAGTATTTCATTACTTGTATAATTCATTTGTTCTAT
>BEXV01004479.1:0-12366 GCA_003118195.1 Hemicentrotus pulcherrimus | reverse complement strand
AAAAAAAAACGAATTAACGCCTTTTACGTCGTATTTCAGCCAATGCCGATGTTGGCTTTTTAGTTGGCATTTTCGTGTTGCTTATTACGCACAACCAGCCGGCCCGTGTGTTGTTGTTTTTAATTATATAATTAATTAACGGTCACCGTGTTTTTTTTTAAAGTGGAGCTGAATTGGTATGCTCGTATTGGCTACATATCACACATTTTGGTTTATAAAATTACCTTCATAGCAACTTTAGGTTCTAAAAGGGCACTATAAATGTCATAGATAAGAATAAGAGCAATAACCATGCCTTTTAAAGGCATTTGCAGTCTGAAAATAGAACTCAACTATCCCTTTAAAAGTTGACATGAACTCACTTGTTTTCTTCTCATTTGTATAAACCTGCATTTTGCATACAATAATAGAGGCTGGACACATTGGCCACAGATAGATATGTGTTTACAGAGCATCCTTGTGTTCCAGAACGGTTTTATATCATATAAAATCCAAAAAACAACCCTAAACCTTTCCATTCCTCATGGTAAAACAGGAAAGAATTTACCCCTCCGCAAAGCATGTACTGTATCACCCGTAATTTAAAGAAAAACATATATAATATCAATTGAACTTTCCTAGTAGTCATAAATCCAGTGTTGCTTTTTCTCCGTTTGAATGTAGGAAGTAATACAACTACATGAACAGAATTAAAAGTCACTGGTAATATTCTACTGTCATTGCATTTTGGTAGCTTTGATAAGGATACCCAAATCGTTTCCGGAGTTCAAAGTTTAGATAACCAATATCGATGTCTCTCGCCAGCGAATTGTTCTGGTCCATAGAGGAAATGGTGGCACCGCTACCATGCTATCATAAAGAGAAATCAGCAATAGCCTCTTTCCTGTGCTGAGTCTAGGGCAGCAACGCCCTCATTGACCTTTCTCCAGTGGTCAAGATAATTATGGTTTTCTTAAAAATGCAATTCTTCTTGAGCTGGACTTAAGAAACTCTCAAGTTGGAAACTTTCACCTCAGTGAGAGATACAATAACGTCATTACATTGAGAATGAACGTGATAGCAAAGGTCACACTAAGGTCATAAGCGATTTATGTTTGTTTTTAGTTTAGATTTCCGTCATATAGAATATAAAATGAAAACAAATAAACCAAAACATAAACAAGATTGATAAACTTCTACATCAAATACAGTTTACATAAGCTAGAAAAATCACATGCCATTAAATTGAAAACAAAAACAACAACATTACGAACGAAAGGATGTACAACGAAATTAACAAAAAAGACAAAGAAAACAGACGGCTGGATAGCCCATGTTCAGCTTCAATTCTACTGAGGTCTTTCAAATTCAAACGAACATAACTAAATTAATTTAGCTATGTTCGTTTGAATTTGATATACTTTCTTTTTAATTGTTTATGTGTGGCTTCTACTGGAATTAGAATCACAGTATGATAATGATATCATTTTAGAATTCGACATCTGTACCCCAAAAACAACAACTATGTAAATGACTCACGAAGCGAGCTTTTCATTATGATCCGAGCTAATTATAACAGTTTATTAAAGAAAGGTACCTAAAAGGATAACAGTTTATTGGGTACGTTGATTTATGTCATGTTTTTATTTACCCAAAATGTTTGAAATGTTTCATATTTACTGGCATTAAAGCAAAAAATTACCAGGAAAAGAAAAATCTTGTTTGCCGAGGGGTGGCCCCACACCTCTCATTTTCAGATAACAATTAACTTCGGATACACATAATTTCTGTCTCTTCCTGATTCATGGTTGATTATCAATTGTGTCTAGCATACAGTATATTCTATTGATTATAAAATAACATATTTGTAAGAGAGCATCCTATTGGATGAGAAACTATCACGTGATCACTTGGCAATCCTAAATCCGAAAGAACAGCCAACTGAGAGCATGGTACAACGATGTACATTTCCTTTGCATCTAATGTTGTCGAATGATGATTATTTAGTACTACAAATCTCACATTTTTCAAAAACAGTGTTTAAAGAACCACTGCTACCTGACGATTGAGGTTGATAATGGAACGAAATTTTCGATACTGATTTAAATCTTTAATAATGATCACTCATTCATAATTTGTTTTTAAATGTACCATTGAAACTACATTGAAATCATCCCATTGCAAGACATTTATAGGCTTTATAGGATGTACCAAAGATCACTACAATTGCAGCTGTATTATTTTGTTCCCTTTGTGTACGAGGTTTCATAGATACCTGTGTAAATTTAAGAAAGACAAACTTAAATTTAAATCTCTTCTCTCTTTTATCAAATATAAATCAGAGTATGATATTGCTATCAAACATGGTAAAGAAGGAGAACATTTTCGAAAACCTGCATTTACCATTTAATTCATTAACCTGTACTTTGCCTAATGGAATAAGCTTCCTTTTCCTTCTTCTTTTTGTTTAAAAAATATTAAAAAAGTACACCAATGTTTGATATGATACAAACAGGAAATCTCTTTCCTATAAACATTGAACTCATTAGCATATGTCGTTTTAAGTATTTTTCTTCTTCGGGAAGAGATGATAGTAATAAGCCATGTTATATGTAAGGTCGGAATAGAATTAACGTACTGTCATAAAGATTAGCGGATTTTCCAGAACGGGTGAAAAGTAGAAAGACAGAACAGCGTCTGCTTTACCTTTAGGTCAAAATGATAGGAGATATAATTATCAGACATCGGGAAAGCCTTTTCCATTAGATTGCTGGAGAAACTGAATAATTACAGATTATAGATATTTGTTAGCGTACAGGGCATTCAGTGTTAACCCACCACTCTTGCAGTATACCTAGCATCAGTTGAAGGAGAAGAGAAGAAATAATGATAAAGCTGGCAAATAGTTGTCAGCCTTATAATTATTTTTATTTCCAAATGGAAGGATATCGAAAAAAGCATTATAACACAAAATGTTGCTCGTGAAATACGCTCATAGTTGAACCATAACGAAACAATGATTTGTAACTTTTGTCCCTATCTGATGCCACATTAGTCCTACGTTTAATCTGAATCATTTGGTGATTTTTGATATTTAGTCAAAGTTAAGATAATATTGATGATTCCAAAACCTCTGTAATAATAGCCTCCACATTAACTTGTATCAAAATAATTTTTAGCAATAATAACAACAATTACCAGAAAGAAAGAAAGAAAAAAAAACAGCACAAGACATGTCTTCTCTGTTGAGAGCACATTGGATCCAATATCAAACGATCCATTGTCGCCTCTTGGTCATCCTTGTCACGTGACCTAAAGTGAAAGCGTTCGATTTTCCAGACCTCCAGAGATGCAGGTCCGTGACATGTCTTTCACGCCTATTTCTGTCATAACACCTCATCGTATAGTCTGCTTCATGTTAATGTCTTTCCCATTTCCCCCTCATTCCCGTTGCCTCGTATTTTCCATATGGTGATGGTGTGCAAGCTAAGAAGGTGTCTAGTTGTGCTGAGAAGACCTTGTGGAAATGAATGGTCGTGACTTTATATCAATACCCCTATATTAAACTTCATATTCATTTGTGAAGGGATCATAAATTTAATGAATTAGTGTATGAGCTGTGTAGGGAATTTTCAAATGAAAAGATCGTATTTACTGTTTACAATGTATATTTAACGCTTTGAACACAATGTCGTATCGTTTCGTATTCACCAAACGCAGATAAAATATATATTAGGCAGTGACATGATTAAAAGACAGATGCTATTATTATTCAAATCGCTTTTTATCAAGATGCAAATTTTGTCATGATAACTTACAGTACTTGAGCTAAGAAAATGGAAGAAAAGATGTGAGATGGCATAAATAATGGAAAGAAATATCTAGAAAAGATTCAGCAACTGTGATAGTTTAGAATGCATTTGATGAAATAAAAATTATGATCTTTCTATCAGAGATTACATTTTGTTTATGAAAAAAATGCTATTAGTCTAAACGATTGTTACATAGCATTATCAATGGACTTTGTAGATTAACATTTCCAATGATGTTTGAGATGCATAAATCGAACGGCATTAAAAGAGAGAGTTTTTAATGGACGGTGGACAAAAAAAGAGAAATAGTAAACAAAGAGATACTCCGAAACAAGGGTCTGTCTTCAACGGCTACGATTTCATATTTGTTTTCTGTTTGAACTTGAAGTGGTTTGGTACATGGGTCATCTGGTATGGTAATCTGTGTTAGGAGAAACAAAATATACTCTCCCTCCCACACTCTCTCTCTTCCACTTCATATATGCCATGTGCCCTAGCCATGCATGTGCATCTAGCCATCTCCAATGATCTCTCTCTCTCGCTCTTTCTCTCTATTTCCTTCTTTTGTCTGTCTTTGGGTATATAAGATCGTCTTTTTTTTTTACTTCTAGACTGCATGCTTTCAGAAAATCGCCTTTGTTTATATTTTGAATCGTCCCCTTGCCGTGTCTTTTTTGTTCTTGTTAATCTCCAGTTTTACTATTAGTGTGCGTGTGTGCGTTTTAGTGTTGTTCATATAAATATATATATATGTATACATATAAATGTTTTATACATAACATGATTTATAATGAATATACAGAAAGAGAGAGACTGAGAGGTGGGGAGAAAGTGGGATGGGGAGAAACCATACAAAAATGAAACAACCTTAACAGAAAGATAAAAAATTGGTGTATATATATTTTTCTCATTTTCTAATTGTGGTTCATTATCTATCGTTTTTTTTCTCTCAAATTTCCGATGCAGAACTGCCTTCTAATAATATTTATCGTTTTTTTCCTCTCTCGAATTTCCGATGCAGAACTGTATATATATGACATATATATATATATATAGTGACTTCTGTCTTTCTTTATTGGTTAGGTGGAATGCCTTTCATCTGCTTTCTATTTAAGTTGCAAATTCAAATGTTTAACCTTCCTTAATTCTTTTTGAAATATAGAATAGGAAATGAGAACATATGAAGAGTTTGTGACAGAGGAATAATCCATTTACTTTCTTTGTTTGCGAGCTGCATGCACCCCCTCACACTGCTTCGATCTCTCAATATAGTTCAGTTCACTTCCCATTCACGATGTCCTTATTTGTCTGATTCTATGACTACTGCATCGTCATTCCCCTTTCTCTCGCTGCCTCGTTATTAATTCTGTTCATAATCAGTTGCACTCTTTTAAAAAGGTTTTGATCTTTATTTTTATTCGCTCATTTGATTTATGGCTTCTGTCTTTAATCCCTTTTTCGTAACCATTGTAGTTCAACTTCTTTCTATTTCTGTTACATCCTTCTCAAACGCGTCAGCCTCATTATTCTTTAATTGTTACTCTTATTTTTCTTATAGCCCTGTCAACATCATGTCTAGTTCATATCTCACCATCTTTACCATTTACTAATCGTTCGTCTCAGCAGGAAGTTATTGAAAGGTCAACTGTATGACCTCTAGGCTAAATTCATAACCGGGTCAAGTTGAGTCGGGCGGTGTGGCATGGGCTGTATTGACGTCGAAACCAAAAGTAGATATTTTCTGCGGTAACAAACGTCTCGACATGTGGTGAAGAAGCTTTCATTTTTTTTTTGCATTTTATCACCATGATAATGTGTCTATCAGAGTCAAACATTGTCTTAGTATATAATAGGTCCATGGTGTGAGGCACTCTTTATTGTGGTAATTTGTAGCATATTTCCTGAAAAATCGCCCAGGGCTTATTGATCTCTGTGGAGAGAATTCGAATGTCGATATTGATTTGACAATAATATCAAATCAGATAGGCCTGGAATTGCATACAAAAAGCGGTACTATAAGTTGAAGAGAAGATCAGAATGTTGTGACAAGGCTTATCATAAAATGTCCATTTTAAAATGTAATGTTCTCATTTTGCACTTAATATATATAATACACGTAAATACTAAATAAACCTGGAAATGATAGATAGAATCCAAGAAAACTATTCTTATGGCAAAAATTAGTTTACAAAACAACATGCAGAAAGAGAAAGAGAAAGAGAGGGAGGGAGAGAGAGAGAGAGATGGAGAGAGAGAGAGAGAGAGAGAGAGAGAAAGAGGGCAGGTTGTTTGGATGCTATCTTTTTTTGTAATGGTAGTCTATAAGGTATATAGTGTTATGTAGGGAGATACCCCTTTCTCTGATGATATGACTGCAATCGAATTCATAATCCCTCCCCCTCCCCCCACAGTGAAGGCCACTATTTAAAAATTGGAAATTTCTGTAAAAAAAATGGAATGGTAAACGCGTGAATTGTCGAAATTTCCATTCGACTCGGGCATAAGACGAAAACGATGTCAATGAAATCAAAATCGATTAATGTTTAGTCTTACAATTGCAAATCATTACAGCTCTATGTGAGGCACAAGTTAATGTATCCATCTAATATCATTAAACATTGTTCCATTGTTAATTATCTTTATTATACGAGCGCAACAGAAAGTGTCGTGAAAAGAAATAAACTACTCCTTGCAACGAACAGGAAATTACTGATACTCAGCGCCTTTCCGCGAAAGTATGTTTTTAGTTTCTATACAATTTAGTAGGTACTCGAAACTACAGTACTCATGTGGTATAAAAGCGTTAATGTCTCTTTTCAAGAAAACATTCAGTAGACACTTAACAAAAAATAGAGCATTGCCTGATGCATAGATTCATTTTCATTGTGTACAAGGTATCAACATCGAGGAAATGGAAGAGGAAGAATTACAATTCAGTATTATGATAACACAGATATCAACAGGATCTGCATCTCTTTAAATACACAATCATGTCAGATATTAAAAATGATTTTTTTTTTTCTTCTGTACATTTTGTTATTTTTTTTTTATTAGTTGATATTTCCTCCCTTTTTGGTAATTGTGAAGGACTTATTGAAGTTATAGGAATCAAAACAAGACGTGTGATGATGAGATTCTACACAGCATCCTGGATTTGGCTCATGCTGCTATCATAATTATAAACCTTTAGGTCAGTCAGGAATCTCATGACTTTTACAAGCCGATCGCCTGTCTGATTATCAAGATATCTATGAATGGAAATCGAAATTTCGAGAACCGTATTCTTAATGGTTTTTATAACACTGCATTCAATTGGGGAAAATGAGTTTGGTAAAACCGTTCACTCAAAGATTTTTGTTTACTTTCTTTGAGGCACTTCATGATCATTTTGAAGCGCCATTTTGTTGTAGGGCTTCAATATTACACCATATCACAGACACTGATAACACGTAGGGCCATGCATCTCAGATTTGAAATTGTGAAACGATGCCTACAGTGTACAGACCATAGTGGGTTTTATTGGTATCAATTTGCATGTACGCTGTATTCATATATTGGAAGGGATTTTATACCTTGCAATATTTGCAACTCGCATAGATAACCTACCCCAAATACCAAGATACCAAGTCATGTATAGGAATTATTTTGATGAGTGCTTTTAATATATTTTTACGAAACTTGGAAATTACTCGAATAATAATAATTGCAGGGCCCTCAGGAAGAACATTATTAATACTGGCTAACCTGGGAAGACAAAAATATTATAATCATTATTAGTTATAATTGTGATCATTACTGTCGTTCACATTCTTTTTAGAGCATAAAATGAGATATTCAGATTAACATCGTTTCATTTAAGCGAGAGTGTCAATAGCTCTACAACGAGCTAATAATAAGATTTGGAGAAACTTATAACGAGAACAAATAGCCGGGGGTGCTGCACATGGAAGGAAGAGCATTATCAATCGCGATGAGGATGTTTGGTTCATCTATTCCTGTTGGCGAAAAAACATCTTTCGTTTAATATTACAGTTATAGAATTTCAGTATCTTGTGCTACCAGAGGAATGGGGAAATTAAAAAGGGTGTATCTCCGTTGAATGATTTTTGATCAAATAAATCCTTTCTCTATCCAGTATATTCAGATAGTAATTCAAGTTAACTTTTGTAAACCAAATAAACCACAGTAATAACTTGCAAACCCAACAGAATGATTTTGCCATCAAACACATCAAGTCAACTGCTCATGAAACAATTCAATTACCCATATAATGTTTTCACAATGTTTCATTTATAGATGATAGTCTTGTTCGTTTTGTTAAAAAATCACAACGAACAGCTTCATTTTCCATTGTATTAAGGTCATCAAATGCAAATTCACAGGCCTGTCAGCTATACCAAGGAGTTTATAAATATCCTACCTACTTAGGTATGCCCACTGTGGACATTTTGATTGATCTGTTGTGAAGATGGGCTCGCGAAAAGCGGATAATCTTAGCCTCCCTAAGGAGGAAATGGTCTTCTTTGCAAATCTTTCCTCCCTGTATCGTTGGCAATAATGCTGACGTAATTTTCCCCATTTCTATAAATTCATTTCGATATTTTGACAAATTATTCGAGTACTTGCAGTTCATGCGGTCGAATGGGGGTAATGCGGCTCAGCCGTAGGAGTTGAACTGCCAAAATCGCATCTTCATCATCTTCATGAATTCTGAGTTAATCTTTCTAGGACTTTAATAGCAATCGTAGTATGATGGGGGAGAATATGAGGATTGAGAATTGATGAAAAACAACGCACTGGCGACACTCGCAATATTGGTAGGGCATAGCCTGCGGAAATGAAAGAATACGTGTATTCATCTTTTCAGTTGCACCCGTAGGTCAAAACGTTTGGTGCTAAGTTCGTCCTATCCCCCTCTCCTTCTTTCTTTCTTTCTTTATCTCTTTTCTCTATATATCCCTATCCCCCTTGCTCTCTCTTTTCTTCCTCTCTACTTTTCCCATACGTAATTTAAACGTCCTTCCTTTTGATACACTCCTTTCCTGTGTTTTTTTCTCTCCTAACCCCACCATACCTCTTTCTTATCTCTATTTTCTTTACATGTTAATACAAATAATTTTTCTTGGACACCAACCGCATTTGCCCTTTCTTCTATAAGTATAAATATATTTTTATTAATCTGATTTTTTTTCTTGATCCGTAGGTGGTGTACTACATGGTACAAATAAAACCAATACTGCTGTAACTCGAAAGGAGAGATTAGTAACAAACTGAACTTTAGAAGGAATATTAAAGAAGGATGTCAAATGGTTTTTTGAATAATTTTTTTTAATGCCATTTCTTGACACACTATTCTAAATGTTGCACGACACTACCTGCAGAAAATGAAGCCTGGTACCTGAAGTGAGTAAATAAAAATTAAGGTGAAAGTTATTCTTAAAATAATATTTCCCCGAACACGTGCCATAACGCACACGTGTATGGATATTGCAAATTAAGAGAAACATAATCTTTCCAAGGTGAAAATCAATCAAATAATGGGGCAGAAACATAATGGTGTTCATGCATGGGTCGTGTAGTATTCTGCTTATGCAACTGACTCCGTGAACCCCCGACGCCTCTGCGAATTCAATTTAGTTTTCAGGTCGGCTGTTTCATTAAATGCAACGAGGAGATTGCACGACATTGCCTTCAGAAACTGGAGCCTTGTCATTAAGTCACACCAGCGAACCCGACACCAGACCGATCAAACAACTACATTACTCCCAATGGCCGACAGTCAGTCGGTTTGGAGTCGGTCTTGAGTCGGTGGAGCGGTGTGACTGAGGTTTTAACATGCAAACAAGAGAACGGAAAAGCCATGTACAGGGCTAAACGTTCAGTGTGTTTCCAGAAATGCCGCGGAAGGATGTAAAAGAACGCAAAGTAAAGAAGGCAAATAAAAAGTAATTAATCAAAAAAACGTTGTTAAAGAGTAAGTCTTTATTAATTGTTAAAGGGATCGTTTAACAATGTTGAATCTGAGATACACGACCCTACGTGTTATCAGTGTCTGTGATACGGTGAAATATTGAAGCCCTAAAAAAATTGCGCTTCAAAATGATCAAGTAGTGCCTCAAAAAAGTAAAAATCTTTGAGTGACCGGTTTTACCATACTCGTTTTCCCCAATAGACTGTAGTGTTATGAAAACCGTCAGGCAAACGGTTTTAAAAATGTGTAATTCCAATCATAAATATCTTGATAATCAGACAGGCGATCGGCTTGTAAAAGTCACGGGGTTCCTGACTGACCTAAAGGTTTATAATAATCAATGCATCATGAGCTAAATCAAGAATTTTGTTTCAGAATCTGAGACAAAATTACCGGATCCCTTTAAAGTCTTCTTGAACGCCTTCATAAGGCTCTGCTGTTGGGAATAGACCTCTGTCTTGCCATATCGTATCGATTCTCTTAATGTAACCCCTTTTCTTTTTAGTTTGCTCTCAAAGTATGTTCTCCTCTATTTACGTCTCGTAGTTTTTGGTCCAGAAAAGAATGACGACCTGCCTGAGCCAAAAAGATACATTCGTTCGATTTTAGATTATGGGGTACCGGTTTTCAATGGTAATTTAACAACAACTCATGTATATATTTTAGAACGTATTCAGAAAAAAGCTTGCAATATCATTTTAGGACGTCACTATGAAAATTATATAAGCAGCATTGGAAACGTGCAATCTACGTTCATTAGAAGCAAGACGTGAGTAGCTATGTATAGACTTTGCCAATGCTCTTGCCAAAAACACCCCCAAATTTAAAGAATGGTTACGTCTTGGTCGACAAAGCACTTATTCTCTAAGATCTCAATCAAAGTTTTAACAACACCAATGTAAAACAAAACGCTTCCAGTGCAACTATCTTACTTACTTTAAAAATCTTCTTAAAGTTAAAGACCAGTTATGGTTATGCGATTGTATTGTGAAAGAAACGTTGTGAAATCGATCAGAAAAGGTTGATCATCTAGCATATAAGTAGTGGTGTGTACTGCAAGGTTTTAGAATCATCAAAATGATAAGAAATTTGGCCCAGTATTTGTAAAGTTACAAGCACACAGAAATATGTATATGGGACTTTACGCACACGTGCGCAACATGTGCGTTTATCTCTCACAGCCCATAGATAAACTAATTAACCAAATATAGTAGTAGGCGGTTTTCCGGCAAATTTGTTATCATCATGTATTAGTGTATTAGTCAAAACATATTCTTTTACTCGATTGGTAACAAGAGCTTCCATTTAATTTTTTTTTGAAATTGGGGCGTTTCTAGTACTGGTACAGTACAGTATAATAATGTAACACCAAATTTAAATTGTATTTTTAGAATTTCACAGTCCATGATTAAACTATGTGAATGACTTTTGATAGATTTTATCTCATTTTTCTGTATTTCTGAATATTTCTTGCCATCTCCCCTCATCTTTAATGATAAGGTACCCTTTGTCTGTCTCTTCCCTTCTTCATCTCTCTCTCTCTCTCTCTCTGTCCGTCTCTCTCTTTCATCCCCCTTCTCTCTCTTTCTTCCTCCCTCCTCTCTTTCTCTCTCTTTGTCATAACTCCAATTCTCCCTGTCCTACACCTCTCCCTTTCTTTTTCTTTTTTAACAAAAATTTGAATTTGATCAATGAATTTTTATGAAATGTCTATATGTTTGACTTTTGAGTTGTGTCATATGTTGTGTTATTCCAATTTGAATTGCAATTGTATTGTATACATCTCTGTGAAATGGATCGCAATTTAGCCATTGGCTGCGATGATCTTTTTAATAAAACCATTTTTTAATATAACTTAAAAGAAAAAAAAAAACAACGAGACAAATGAGAGACAAATGAGAGAAGCAGATTGTGTTTGAGGAATATCCGAAAGAGAATAAGAAAGTTGTATTTGTAAACATCCTAAATCGAGCCATTTGCAACTCCTTGAAGTACCTTTGCTTTCAACAGAAATTCAAACAAAATTAAATGTTCATGTTTTTGTTGTTGAATGATTACAATTGTTTCATGAAGGGGTGTATAATAATGTGTCAAATGATAAATGCAGGAATAACAGAAAATCCTATGAAAAGAAAAATTTATATACAAAAATGATAAAGCTATACAAAGAAAAAACGATATTCAACGTTTTTATACATTGATTATTTGATACACATATGCAATCAACGAAGGTGATCATTTGCAATCAATCAGCGGCAGAACCAGCGGCCTGGTGATTGGTCGATCACCGTGTTCGTCGACCAATAGGCATTGTGGGTTATTGTTCCAATTATCTATCGAATTATACACTGCTCCGCCGGTCCTCCCCTAAAGTATGAAAGACCCTTGCTTACATTAGTTTTTATCACCTGACGAAGTGTTGCAGATAGCGCACGAAACGTCTTGTTTCTTTTAGATTCTTTATTGACCACATTGCGAGACAAACGAATATCACTAGCGATATTATTTTTGAACGAAGGTGATGTTTACACATTTTTATAAAAATGTCCTTATCTTCCTTTACCCCCGTTTTCTTTGTCTTCTGCCTCTTCTCTTTCTACGCCA
>BEXV01004476.1:7105-26513 GCA_003118195.1 Hemicentrotus pulcherrimus | reverse complement strand
GTGCCCTTGCGATGTAAATCTGAAGATTTGTGTACGGGTGGACATGCTTATGTGAGCTCATGTGAACATGTATCAAGTGAAGCACAAAATTTAGTGTGCATACTTTTTTTGAGGCCTTGCAGTTGTACAGTACTCATCTATAGGGCTATAGGGTTAGCCTTTTTTTTTATCATGCATGTTCATGTAGAGTTCTGGAATGAAAGGATTTGTGAAGACCTAGCAACTGTCATCACCATCTACATTGCAGTATCAAGTTCCAGCCCTTAACCCTCCCCTAAAGTCCTTGGGCATCAAAGGATGTATCTACAATAATATGTAGACATTGCCCTCACCCTAAACTAAAATAATTTTAACCCTTCTTAATCAGATTATGTGAATCAACTCATTGCTCAGTCTCATTAGGCCTGTCCTCATCAGCTCCAGTTTGCCAAATAACCCGCTATTTTAACTATCCATACATGTATATCTATATCCTGATCACGTTTTCATCAGCCCGCAGTTGCAATTACCGGGATATTTGGTCGAGAAATATCCCGAGAAATCTTGGTATTGTTTCCAAAATGTCCCGCTATTTTGAAAATAGCGGGCTAATTTGCGACTGTCCAAGCTACGTATACATGTAGTTTGCGATGGGCCTATCGGTCTGTTGAAGACGCAATTACGAGCTTTGGGTTGGGATAAAAATATCCATAGTTTGAAAGTAGCTGGTAATTTGGCAAACTCGGGCTGATGAAGACAGGCCTATAAAGAAGTTTATTTATAGAACAAATCAAATCTACATATACATGTATATGTAGATTTGATTGATCTATTATGAAATTAATCTTTGCAATGTGCTTTAAGTTTTTAACCTTGGTACATGTAAATGTTTTTGTGCTGAATAGGTGCCAAAACAAAGATTTTAATTTTATTTGCATTTATTTTGCTTGCATGAATTTACACATTATTTTTGCATGATCCCTCATTTATTTTCACCAGGCTGACCAGTCTTTTGATGGAGAGTCTGTTGATGAGGTAAGCTTGTGGAATATTATATTCATTTATGCTGCCTTAGATAGAGTTGTGTTCAATCTGTCAGTTTTCCAAGAAATGTAATTGACACTTCCTAGCTACATGTACATGTATGGTTACTCATGCTTGTACCTTAAAAGCAAAATGTGGACGCTTTAAAGGTAATACAAAGTTTTGGGAAATTTTGAAAATTTGGTGGATAATGATTCTTTACAATTTGGATATATTTGGATGCCCCTGTGGATGTATAATAAGCACTAAAAAAATTAGCCCCTGAAACACTTCTGCTTTTGAGAAAAAATGAAAATAAAAATTTATCGGTACTCCCGATAAATTTTGATAAATTTCAAATAGCGCATATGGCCGTACAATGGTACATTGTAGCTGCGACCCTAAAAATTTCAGAATATGTAGCTGTGATATATAACTACCAAACGGGAATACATGTAGCTAACCCGTCAAAATTAGTCAAGAAACATTGTTTTATAGCTTGATTAATATCTTGACCTTGAGAGGGTGCTATACACCATAAAGAGTTTGTTATTGATAATTTCATAACTTTAGACTCGATTTCAACTGCGACAGCGATCACTGCATATTGTAGGATCGCATTTGCTTTCAATATGTTCATTTGAACCAAGTTCATGACCCCATACCAGAACTTTGTATTACCTTTAATTGCATTGTACATGTACATGTACATGTATGATTGCTGTCCAAAACTGGAGCTCTACACCAACTATTTTACAAGGGGCTTTGAATTAAAAATTTGTATAGTCTCTTCTCTTTGCACATGCCCTTTTTTAAAACTTCACATTTTTAAAGGTTTTTGGGATAATGTGTACTTACTATTGGTCCCCTGTTAATAGTATCAAGTCCTGGTTGTGGGTACGAAGCAAAGTCTGTAATACTTCTTAAATTTGAGATTGATCACGTGCTTCTCTCTCACTATATTATTTCATGTTTTTTTCAAATACTATTTAACACACACTTGCTTTAATTTAGCTTGGTGACAGACAGGGTTGTTCTTTATACTCTGTTATCAACACTCTGGTGGGATAATGACACAATAATTTGTGACCCTGCAACAATCCACTGATCTTATGTGAGATAAATGATTAGAAACCACAGAGCAGTCAGCAACACAGAGCTCCTCGACCCCAGAGTGTACATGTATGTACATATTGAATATGCCATCAGAGCTGATAATACTGTCTACAGTTGTTGAAGTATTTGATTAAAATCAATGGAGATAGAGAGCACATTTTGCATTAGGAGAGAAGCCTCCAATTGATCTGAGTTGATGTTTTCAAGACCACATTGGCATTCCACTTAAGGCTTTTAATCGGAGGAATAAACACACAATTCAGCGAAAAGTGATTTGTACATGGCTACACGCTGACTTTCATACATGTATGTTTTAACACAGACATGAGTTATGTTATCTGACTGTTTCCATGAACCATATTTAAATACCGGTATGCAAACATTCGGTCTGGCAGAAACAAAAGAACATGAGGTCTGAAAAATTATACACCAAAGTCATCAAGATGGTAACTTTGCCATTGAAAGTAACTTCCATGGAAACCTTGATTTGATTTGCTGTTGAGTGATGTTGCCATGGTAACTTATTTTGATAGAAAAGATACCATTAAAGTCACACTGTACTATTTGTAGCTACTTGCTCCCTCTATACACTGTATACATGTATATAGAAAACAATGCCTAATCAGTGACCATTGGTCCCCCATGATCCTCTTTTTCTTATGTTAATTGAGAGCTGAGTTGATGAGATATAAACCACCTGTCCAGTGACCTTGCAGGGTGGTCTAAACCCTCTTAAAAAACAAGTACATATGAGCTTTAATGGTAAGGTTTACGCAATGGGGTCATGGTATGTACATGTACATGTAGCTGTGCTCTTTAGTTGTTGTAATTTTACACAAATGTTTGGCAATGTTAAATTCTTTAATAGACGGCTTACTTTACACAATTCTTATAACAAGGACAGGTAAATTAAAATTGAATGTACATGTGAAGTCTGCTCTATGGTAGTGTAAAGTTGAATTCCAAACACATCTTTGGAATATTCCATTGTTATTGCAGGTGTAATGGTTACTTTTAGTTTGCTGAAGTTATCACGTTCACTATAAAACACAAACACACGCACACACACGCACGCACACACACACACACGTACATAAATGTACAGTACAAACACAACAATAACAATATTAGTAAAAAGGACACAAGCTAATGCTTCAAAAGTACCACTGCCAAAGCAAGTACCATACATGTACATGTACATGTATGTGTGTGCTCTACAGTATCTAGCTGAAGCACAGCTAAAATAAGGAAATGGAAGTGGTGCATTGTTTTAGTGATAATAAGTAGCGTCCCCACGCTGGCTTGGTCTCTCTCAGGAAACTCTGACATCCTGACACCAAAGCATCTTTCTTCCTGTCAAAACCGGGCTAGCTGCTACCTTGCTTCCTCCTCTTGTTAAAGGCCCTACTGCACTAGCTACTCGTGCCCTTTATATAGCAAACAATGCCGAATCGGTGACCGTTGGTCCCCCTTGGTCCCCTTCATACTTGCATGTATGTTAATTGAGAGCTGGTTTAAATGAGATAACCACCCGTCAGTGACCTTGCCGGGAGGTCTTATCCCTCCTGGCCAAACTAGTGCGGAGGGGCTTTAAGACTCTTTTCATAAATGATGAGAATACACATTGAATGCGCCTAGTGTGGGCTACAACTACACTTTTTAAAAACTCTTTAACTTGTCAAATGTACAATGTACAAATGTATGGGTGGCACTCATGAACTTGTGACGTCCTGATAACAAAACATTTTTCTTCATGTCAAAAACCTTGCTGTTACATTATACCTCGCTTCCTCCCTCTGTAAATACGGTACCATGTTTTCCTGTAGTTTAAGTTTATGTGAATTTTGTGTGTCTTTAGTTTAGAGGGTTACTAGTGGTTTGTTTCCTCGTAACTTGCCAAATAGTCAAATGTAAATGTACATGTGGCACTCAGGAAGTTTTGACGTCCTGATAACAAATCATGCTTCCTGTCAAACTAGCGCTGCTACATGATTCCCACTTTTTTAACCCCGCGATTTGTTAACGTACCTCATGTGAATCATGATGATAACAACTTGGGCAACAAATGTTTTGAGCTCTACATGTAGCTTGTGTGGGGGTTGATTGCCAAATAGTGACCTACATGTAATACAGTGGGGCTGAGTACACTCAGGAACTTGTGACACCTCAATAACAAAGCTTACCTTCCTTCCTTCTTTAAATGTAAATTTTCCAGGGAAAGGGTTTATTGTTAAATGTGCATGAAGAGTTTAATGTTGAAAATATGGAAATTGTACCTACATTTTTAGAAGAACTACCTGTCAGTTTAACAAAACAAATATACATTGTAAATAGCTAAAGAAAATACCGTAATGACAATGTATGAAATTAAAGAAAAACACTTTTTCCACATGTCTGCATACATGTACATGTACATGTATGTTAACACATCCACATGTGCTCGTTATTCATTATATTGCCCTATCTATTCAGGCATTCATTTCCTGTTCAAATTAAAGCTGTACATTTTCAGAGAAGATTGTATGGATATGAGCGATGTGTACATGTACATCTTTGAACTTTTCACCAAAATTACATGAAGGACTGTAGGTGTGAACATTTCATTCAGATTCCAGTCATTAAAACACTCTAGTTGTAAGACTGCAGTTATATATTAATGTACATGAATATGTTTCCGTATAGGGCCGTAGTGACTTGGAAGTTGTTAATTTTGTTGACATTTAGATGTAATCTTAGTGTATTGAGATTGTGAAGTTCATGTCTAAATTTACATGCATTCAACTTAATCCCACAAAAATGCTACATCTCCTTGAAATGTGTACTAAGGAACCTATACATACATTTACAAATGTACATGTAAATACCACCTGCCTACATTGTACATGTACACTGTACATGTAAAGACAACTTTTCTTGTCTCCCTTGGGTAGCTAGCCTTTATAAACAGTTTTCAATTTCATTCTGAACAATACAGTACGGGTCCTTATTAATGATTTTATAGAAATGCTCTTATAATTCTAAGTTCTCCCATCAAATTCAGTTTTTAGAAAACGATTTTCTTTTAATTTTTGTTTCACACCACCATTCACCTGGTAGACCATAGCATGTTCTGCTTGATTGTGTTCATCTGCATTACAATAGATAGTGTACATACAATCAGTGGATGAATGGATATGAAATTCCATCTTTTCACCCACAAAGCTGTGTGGACTGGAAACCAAAAGGAAAAAATATATACATGTACACTTACAAATGTACACTGATTTGTGAAACCGCGAAGTGCAGAGGCCTTTTGAGCTTTAAACACCGCCTTTTAATTTGATGTGTAGATATAATAACCATCCTACATGTACATGTATGTCTGTGTGGTGTCTAAGGTCTTACAATAACTACACAAGCATATTGTACATGTACACTGTACATTAAATAATCACTCATGTGCATGTCGAGGTTACGTAATGGATGAACCTGAATATCTGGCATGACCTGTAGATCAAGAGAGTTTGCAGTATTGAGTTTTAGCCATTAACACTCCTAAAAAAATCTTTTGTAAGGAATCCAAGTTTTTGGAGAGCAATATGAGTATCATATGAAACACGAATGATGCCATACACAATTTGCTTTATCATTTGTAGAATATTAAAGGGGAAGTCCACCCTGATATTAAGTTTGCTTTAATAGAAGGTGAAAATAGAGAAGAACAGATCAGTGAAAGTTCAGGCAAATTTCAATTTAAAAAAGAGAAAGTCATGAGGTTTTGAAGGTGCGATCAATCAAACACAAATTGGCAACACTGTGACGTATCTTAGGAGGTCCCCTCCCATTTGCTCTGTACTAAAGAAGTCAGAATTTTTTGTTTTCCCTCAAGAAAATTTAACCCCTCTATGGAAAAATTCTATCCCGTTATCAATTACAAAGAAAATAAATGTTTATGAAATTTCATGGCCTGTTATTCAGATGGCAAATTGAACAATATGTGGCTTTATCATGCAGAAAAGTAATTACTAGAACTTGTGACTTTGTGTTGAGCTCCTATCTTTCCCAGCTAAACAAAATACAATAGAGCTGGGAGTTCTTTAATCATGGGATAGAGCTTTGAACTTTAGGAAATATTGGAGAAAAATGGACTTGAGCTAATAATGATTTGAAATTGTTGTATTGAATTTCAATGCTCCAATAGATAATGAATTTGAATGTAATCTTTTATACACCACATCCAGGAAGGAAAAAAACAGGGGCTCGGGCGAATGAGCCCCTGAAATGCCAAAAAGAGCCCCCGAAAATCATAAAAGAGCCCCCGAAAATCATAAAAGAGCCCCCAAAAGATTTGCATAGAGTTCAATGCAAAACAAATTTAAAAAGTGTTATTTTCATGCAAGCAAGCTTGAAAAGTAGCCCCCTAAATTGTTTAAATATTTTTTTCCCTGAGCACATCCTTAAAAAAAAAAACTCTGATAGTCACTTTGATGTTGCATCCCCCGTCCACAATGCTTCCTTTGGATAATGAATTTGAATGTAATCTTTTAACTGCATCATTTTGATTTTACCCTTCTGCTCTCAGGACTCTGATAGTCACTTTGACGTAGCATCCCCCGTCCACGATGCTTCCTCGGACCGCATCCTGGAGCTGGAGGAGACCCTGGAGGGCAAGGAGCTGGCTCTCAGGATGATGCAGCAGGAGCTGGAAGATGCTAACAAGGCCATGGAGGAGGCTCAGGACCATGCCCAGTCCGTGCAGGCCCAGGCCCAGGCAGCAGCAGCAGCCACGTCCCCGAACAACATAGATGCTCACCAACAGGCAGGCGATAACCTTCATTGGCAGAGTGCTTCCATCCAGGTACAGTATATGCTGTTATTTTCGCATGATTAATTTTTTGCGCTAAGCGACTCAAACACATATTCGTTGGTTTTTAAATTTGATTTTGAGTTGCACACAATTCAGCCCGTTCAAAACACATATATCGTTGTGCACTTGCATTGATAGTAGTACACATGTATGTTACATGCCAAAAGGTCACTGGGTCACATGAGAAACGCAAAACCCAAACAGGAAGACATTGTCTAGTTATAGAAGTACTCTCTGCTTGAGCTAGGGAGACGCACATGCCAAGCCGGGGTAATAATCTCCAAGTTTGGAAGCGCTTTATAGTGACTGTAATAAGCGCTATATAAAAACTGAGTAGTATTTTTATTATTATTTTTATCATTATACAGAAGTAAAATACAGTCATAGCGACCACCTGTATAGAAAGACAACCTGGTGTATAACGGCCACATTTATTGTTTCCCTTGAATATGGTGTCTCATTGAAACCTGTACATAAAGCCCACCTGCCTATAAAGACCACTTTTCAGCTTTTCTTGAGTGGTCTTTATATGATACAGGCTTCATTGTAGGTGCTGATACGATTATTGCAATGGTATTATAATGGGCAGTACATTGATAATGAATCTGGGCCCTGTTTCATGAAACTTGTTATCAATAACAAAATGCTAAATTTCTATGGCAAATCTGCTCTCAGCCAATCAAATGCCACGATTTCAGTAGCTTATTACAGATATCACAACTTGATATTGAAAACAGGTTTTATGAAACAGGGCCCTGGACATGGTATTCCAGTGCTGATTAAAAGGGATGAGATAAAAGTCGATTCCCCCTTTTCCATATCTGGACTGCTCCCAATCACAGTCAAACCTGTCTCGGTGGCCACCTCCCTATAAAGGCCACCTGACTACCTCCCTATAAAGGCCACCTGACTACCTCCCTATAAAGGCCACCTGACTACCTCCCTATAAAGGCCACCTGTCTATAGTGGTCACCCGTATTGCCTCCCTCTAGAAGAAAATGTGTGTTGAAGAACCTGCCTCCAAATTTCACCTGTCTCATTCTACTGTGGCCACTTTTTGTGTTTCGCCTGGGTGGTCTTAGTAGTTGGGTAAAGTTACCAAACTACATTTACATGTATGTCATGTACAGCGTACTAGTATTAGTTAGACTGTGAACCTGTCAAAGACTATTTTAGGCCAAAGGATTGCACGTAATACAAGAATGATATAAGAAAGATATAATTTTGTACATGTTTGGTACATATAATTTACAGTCAAACCTGCTTTAGTGACCATTTGTAAAGAAAGACCACCTGTCTACATGTACAAAGACCACATTTTTTTGTTTCCCTTGAAAATGGTTTTTCATTGAAACATGTACTAAAGGAACCTGTACCTAAAGACTACCTGCCTGTAAAGACCACTTTTTTTGTTTCTTTGGGTGGACTTTAATGTCAGGTCTCACTGGATATGCCTTTATGTGTATAATCCTACATTATTTTGTTATGGGATATACTTTAATGACTCACTTTTTTCCTCTTTTTTTCCTTCCCCTAGCCTGAACCTCTAACATCAGAAAGAGAAGCCGAGTACAACGCAGCAATAGAACAATACAACCTCAAGGTATGATCATTAATAGTTGTCTTTGATATTACTACTTCTACTACTTTTACTATTACGATGATGATGAATACTACTGCTACTATTATTACTACTGCAGCTTCTAATACTACTACTACTACTACTACTACTACTACTACTACTACTTATACCATTACGTCTACTACAAATGCTATGACTACTACAGTATTACAGTGTACTACTTCTGCAGCTACTAATCTAACTTCTACTCACTACTACTACTACTACTACTACTACTTATACCATTACGACTACTACAACTACTACGACTACTACTACTACTACTTCTATTTCTACTACTACTTCTATTTCTACTTCTACTTCTATTTCTACTTCTACTACTTTTACTATTACTGCTACCCATTCTACTACTACTACGGTGATGATGACTACTACTACTACAGTCAAACCTGCTTTAGTGACCACCTGTCTACAAAGACCACCTGTCTACAAAGGCCACATTTGTCGTTTCCCTTGAAAATGGTTTCTCATAGAATTATGTACTAAAGGGACCTGTCTACAAAGACCACCTGTCTACAAAGGCCACTTTTTGTGTTTCCCTTGGGTGGTCGCTATAGACAGGTTTGATTGTACTACTCGTACTCTTACTCCTATTACAACTTCGACTACGACTACAACTACTACTTCAACAACTACTTCATAAAGCACTTAATCCATTATATTTTTGTTTGTATACATGTACATTGTATGATATTTTTTTGTGTGGATGGGCACATTCAGAAAAATTTATACAGAAAGGAATTATATTATGAGAAAAACTGTTTGAAGTAAATCGTGAAGTGGATGTTTTATTTGGACCAGTAAATATATACCAATTCAAGAACACTTGCTAGAAATGAAATTTGAGGTGATGAGACCATGAGTGATCAGGACTAGCTTGATTTTATTATCTTTCCGAAGAACACATACCGGTACACATTACTACTAACTATCAATTATACTTTCCACAAAAAAATCGTTTGCAGATTTCTTTTATTTTTCTTGAAGATTTAATGTCACATAAACATGTAGTTTCATCTGATTCTGTAAGAATTTTTTTAGGGTCATTTCCAGAACTTTCTAAACAAATCAGTTTTTGTTATTTTTTGAATGACAGAATATTGATTTCAATTGGACCATTTTTCACTGTTACAAAGGATTGTACAATGGACCTTGACTTTGTCAATAATCCCAGTACACCTTGGACCCAGGGTATAGATTTAAGAGTCCACCATCCATGACATTCGTTTCACATTTGAACAAACTTGATTACACTGGGCTATTATTGCTCTACATGTATGTGCTGTGCCTGTTGCAGAGATCTGATAGGTAGAAATATCTTCAAATAATACTGCTTTCATGTCTGTGTGAGTGGGAATAGTTTGAAGTGACATACATGTAGCTTGTGACAGATAGGCAAGGTGAATATATTGCTTGGTAATGCATCAATATCTGTTATAATATTTCATGGTTTTGTTTAAAAAGGTAATTGCATTATGGGGGTGTGGCTTTCACCCTTGTTTTATCCTGCGATACTTTTTAATGTCTTTACGTGTGCTTACTTTACAATTACACTGTACTGTCTTTAGATGCACCTGTACTGTCTTTAGATGCACCTGTACATGTATGAGCATCAAGCATTTCCTTCATATTGTCTAGATTAGTCTATTTTACAATGAGAAGTGTCATTCATTATGGTTCTTGTTAATTTTTTTTATTTTAGAGTAACTTTTTACCTCTTCTGTTTATGCCTTGGAACTGCACATGCTTTTTAAAAGGGACAAGGAAACTCATTGTAAACAGATTGAAGAGATGTTAAATTTTATGTTTGTTTTACAAGATATCCTAATCAAAGAGGTGGTTGATAATACTAATTTATGATTGTTTCCTGTTTTTGAATGAAAGTAATGTGCTTCTACATGTTATCGTAACTTTGTTTTCTTCAGATCATTGAATTCCAAACGGCATTAGCCCAAAGAGACGACATCATCAAGCAGCTGTCAGATAACATGCAGGGAGCCCTCCAGAGCCGAGATGAGGTCCAACGTGAGGCCAGTAATCAGGCCGAAAACCTTTCACACCAGATACAATCATTACAGTCACAACTCAGAACCGTAAGTTACATGATCTTCCACAAATCCTTAGCTCTTGTCACCAGCTATCCACTTTTAAGACTCAACTGAAGACAGACCTATTTCAGATTGCTTACAATAAGTCACTGCTGTTTTGTCTTTCCCAGTTAGAATCATGAACAGACATTTTGATTAAGCAACTACATATTGGCGCTTTCTAAATTCCTGGATTGGATTGGATCTTTGGAACAGTTGAACCAGTCAAGGGTTTATTCTGTAATAATTAAACAATAATAATAATAACTATGATGATAATAGTAATAAAAGCAACATTTATATTGTGCACATATCCATCCGAGCGGATCCTCCAGGTGCCTACAAAGTACCGTATTTGCCGGTGTAAAGGCCGCAGTATTTTTGGAAGAGAAAATATCAAAAAGTTGGGGTGCGGCCTTTGCGGCGAAAGAGTAAAGAAAAAAAAGGTCAAGTCAAAACCAGCACAAATTTGCACGTATGGGAATACAAACGGTACAATAACTACATGTATACCACTATGGTACAGGACATTTCCACACATCTTATTAACAATTTTATCTTGCATTGTTGACATGAAGACAAAAATAAACTTCCAATAACAACATCTCCTGATACTGTAGATCTTGATCTAAGTTTGTGCCTATGTATTGCAAAAGTAAAAGAAGGGCCCGTTTAACGGAGCTGCCACCAAGCATCCAGCTTGGGAAGTCGCCATTTTCAATCCATTTCAATGTATACAGTAGATCAGAGAAAACTGGAGGGCATGGCATTAAAGTTGTGATAGCCGAGCGGTCTAAGGCGCTGGTTTCGAGTCCTAATCCACATGTGTCCGCAAGAGATCGAACCCCTCCTTCGAACAAAATTTTTTTTTGTTTTTTTTGTAATGTTAAAATCGGGGGTGCGGCCTTATCGCCGGCAAATACGGTACTGTAATTTCTCTGGCTTTAGCCTAGCTGCCCTGAAGTGCTCAAAGCTTTCAAGGAATAAATTCCTTCCAGGTAGCCATTTACTACACCTGTGTGGAGAGTGCCAAAGATGGATTAATGTCTTGCGCTGGACATTAGTGTCGCGACGTGACTTGAACCACAAACCTTGTGATCTGCAGATCCTTAGTTACAAATGTAATTGTTGCATTCAGATGAGAAATAATGTATCACTCAATACATCATTTTTCCTCAAACATGATGATTTATGAAATGCATATACAGGTCACATTGCAAATAATGATGAGGGATAGCTCTTCATTGAAAAAAACTCTTTTGAACGATCAATCGCCAGCTGTTTTTTTGGTTAAACTGAAACTGTTACATCCTTGTAAATACAAAGAATATAACAAAAATATGAAAGATTATTTTTTGATGGATGTAATAAAGGGTTAAAGTAAAGTTTCATGACTAAAATGAGAGGAGAGCCATTCACTAAGCCCTCCCTGTGCTGAAACAGAGTATCAGAATTAGGCTTAACATTTAAGAAATACCTGTACTACAAGTAGAACTTGGCTTGTGTGATGTATTTTTGAGACAGCAGTCAGGCTTTCTTGGCATGTAAACTGTAGTTCTTTTATTTTACATTGTTATTAAATTCAGAATTTTTTCTTTTTTATATTGCAGGCAGGAGAGACATTACAGAGCCAGGGGAAGACTCAAGTTAATGAACTGGCAGAGGAACTAACCAAAGCTCACCATCAGGTTGTTAATCTCCGCCAAACCGTAGCTGATAAAGAAGCTTTGATGCACGAACTTGCCAATAGATACTCAAAAAAATCTGAGGAACTCTTTAATTTAAAAGAAGAGAAGGAGGCTGTGGTGCGGGAGCATGCCGGTGAGGTCGCAACCCTTAAGCATCAGGTCAGCGAGCTTAGAGGGGATGGTGGTGGCGCCCTCCCGAAGGAAGAGCTCATCGAGGTTCTTCGGGCAGAGCTGGATGAAAGCTACGGAAACCAAATGATGTTGATGAAGCAGCAGCTGATGGAGAACCACCACCAGGAAATTGAATTGCTGCAACAACGCTGCAACGAGCTGCAGGTTCTAGCCAGATCAAACGCAGGAGCTGCGGACGTGGAAGTTGGTTCGCTGAAGAATCAGCTGGTTGAAAAAGACAAGGCATTCCAGATGAAAGCTGAAGAAGCAGAAGTGCTCAAGGAGCAGCTTCAGAAACTTGTGACAGAATTCTCCAGACAAAATGAAGAGATTGAGCAGAAGCATGCTGCTGAGAATGATATCCTCAGGAGAGAGCTCTATGCAGAAGCCAAAGTGAGGATGGATGAGCTGGAGAGCGAGAAGAAGAGAGAGCGAGAGTACCAGGCAGATGTAGTATCTGACCTGACGGACAAGCTCAACCAAGCCTTAAATGACAGCAAGGAACTAACCGAAATCCGGAACACCTATGAGGGGCAGATAACCCTCCTTATGAAACAACTTGAAGAAACGCAACAGGCGAGTGAGACTGCCGCTGACTTGAATGCTGAGAATGAGCAAGAAAGAAAGAAACATGCTGACGAGATGGAAGAACTGAAGGAGCAGTTGAACAGGATCAATGAGGATAACAGAGAGCTCACTCAAATTAGGGAAGCATACGAAGGGCAGATTGCCAGGTTGAGTTCCGAACTGGAGAACAAGCCCAACTTTGATGCAGAATCGGATTACAATGGTAAGGAAAAAGATGAACTTCTGGCCCGGTATGAAGCACAAGTGCAGGAGTTGGAGAGGAAACTTGAAGAAAGCAAGGCGAGTGGACCTTCCATGGAAAAACTGCAGGAAATCAGAGAAGAATGTGCAGCTCAAATCAAGATGGATTATGATGACCTGATGGAAGACCTCAAGTATGATCATGAAGGACAGCTGAAGCGACTCAAAGTTCAGCTTGATGTGGAGTATAAAGACAACCTAAGAGACGCCACCAAAGCAGTCGAAGATAAGCTTGAGCAGAGCATCAATAAGGTCCAGACGGAAAAGGAGCGAGAGTTTGTGCTGGAACTCCATAACGTGAGAGCCGAGCTTCAAGAACAATATGATGAAAAGTTGCGACAGGAGTTGGACAAAAGGCGGTCCGAAACACCTTCAGAAGAGCCTGTCGCCTTACGGTTAACAGTTAACGAAGAAGCTACACAAGGAGGTGGGGTTCTTACAGAATTGAAGAACGATTTGATGAACAAGCTTAAAGTTGAAGTGCAGGACTTGTCTGAAGTTAGAGATGATCTTCTTGAACAACTGGAAGTAGCCACCCGTGACCAAGAGACAGTAAGAGAGGAGCTGGCTGCTGCTACTTTTGAGAAGAACAATTTAAGTGCTGAGGTAGAACAGTTGAGGGATGAGTTACTGGGCATACACTTCCAGGCCGACACCTCTACTGACTCGCCCTTCTATGACAATGAGCGAGATGATCTGAATGATAAGCTACAGGTAATGAACAGTAAACTACAATCCCAGGAGCAGGACCATGAGATAGAAGTGTCGGGCTACATTGCCAAGATTGAGGCCTTCAAGCAAGAGATAGCAAAGGCCACTCAGGTTCATGATCAGGAGAAAGCCGAACTTGATAACAAGATCCAAGAACTAGAATCACAACTGAAAGAGAAGGTATATGATGTTCCATCAGAAGAACTGCAAGGGTTGGGAGAAAGGAATGCGAATCTTGTGTCGGAGATTGAGAGAATGCAGAGGGACTTGACTGAAGCAAAGAGTTTTTTTGAGGAACATGGCCAAAGAGCTGTTGATCTTGACTCAAGGAATCAAGTGCTTGATGAGCAGGTAGAACAGCTTCAGAAACAGCTAGAGTTAAGTGGTCATGAAATGGAAGGCCTTCAAGAAGCTATGGCGTCTCTCAGGGAAGTGCAAATGATGGAGATGCAGCAGCTCAGTGAAGAAAAGCCAAGATTGGAATCTGAGTTAGCAGAGGCAAATGAGGAGATTGAAAGAATGAAAAATGCACAATCTGTAGATACAGGTGGAGAGGCAACAGCCGAGCTGGAAGATAAACTAAGGGAATTGGAAGAGGAGAAGAGGAGAGCTGATGATCTTTTGGAGAAGGCCGCCCTAGAATTGGAACGTATGAGAGAAGAGGTTGAGCAGTCGGAGGAGAAGATACGTGATCTTGAGGAAGAGGTGTGTAGGCAAGCTGCTGAGAGGAATGAACTGGATGATAAGATGTCTACTTTGGAGAAAGAGCGAGATCAGTTATTCACAGAGAAAGAAGAGTTACAGCACCAGCTTGAAACTGAAGAGAAAGAACGGGAGAGCCAAGTGGGGGAATTGGAGTCCAGAATAGCTTCCTTCATTGACAGGGAAGATGATACTGCAGATGCTGATGTGGTGAGACAAGAGAGAGACAGTGCCTTAGGAACCTTAGACTCCCTCTCTAGTCAATACCAAGCCATGGATGCCAGGAACAAAGAGTTAGAGTTGCATGTGGAGAATCTGGAAGAGCAGCTTACAAGGCAGCAATCTATGCAGATTGTTCGAGACGTGGAAATTATGGCACAGAGGGAGACTTTCGAGGAGGCTGTAGCAAACTATGACAGGAGGATTGGTGAGTTAAGAGCTGAGAAAGAAGAGTTCCGGATGGAGCTTGAAAGGCAAAGTACATCAGATGAGCCTTCCCATTCAATTCCTGTGGAAGAAGAGATGATTGTTGCTGGTACGGTTGCTCCTGTGGCTGCAGCTGCAGCTGCACCATCACCTGGTGAAGGACAAGATACCTGCGATGCGAGAGACTTTACCAGTCTGCCCAGTGATCTTGAGACCACCGTTGAAACTTTCAGGAATGAGAATAAAGATCTTAAAGCCAAGCTTGCAGAAGCCAGTGAGGAGACAGATTTCTTGCTGCATAGGGAACATAAGCTCAAACAAGAGCTGGCGGCACTGAAGGTACTTCTCCAGGAAGGAGAGGAAGAAAAGGAAGCTCTTGAAGATCTTATTGAAGAAGAAAAAGAGCAGATTAAAGAGTTGAAAATGGTCGATGAAGATCTTGAAAGAGAAAACCAGCAGTTGAAGGAAGTGATAGATCATCAGCCTGAGGTACTGGAAGATCAGGCTGCATTAATTGCTGGTCTGGAGGATGAAATTACAAAGTTGAAGAAAGAGCTGCAGGAAAACTAAGAGCTGTATGAGAGAGAAAACGTGCTTCTCAAGGAGGCACTTCAAGAGGAGAGAGACACAACAGCAAGGTTACTTAATGAAGGGGAGTCACCCACATCCAGAGACTCCCTCTTGCAGGAGATCATTGATTTAAAGAAGCGCCTTGCCCACAAGGATCAGACAGAGCATGAGATCCTTACTGAGAAGAGTCTCCAGATTGGGCTCCTGCAGGAGACAAATGCCAAGCTGGAAGAGGAGAAGTATGACCTAAGCACCAAGATCAGTGACCTAGAGAAGCGAATGCAAGCTTCTGAAGCAATATCTCAAGAGGTCCAAGACACCTTTGGAAGACAGTACCTAGAGCTTCAATCTGAACAAAGTGCCCTGAAAGACCAACTGGAGAAGCAGAAGGCCACTTCCAATGGACAGCCTCTCGATGAGCAGGCTCTGCGGGAGGAGGCTCTTCGCTGCGCCAAAGACATGCTGCTGCAGAAGTTGGAAGAGAAAGAGGCAGTGGAGCAGCAGATGTTGGATGAGAAGATGGAGCTTCAGAAGCAACTTGGCAATCAACAGAGTCTGGAGGAACTACTCCATGAGAAAGACACACTGGAGCAGGAGCTTGCCAGGCAGAAGAGGTCCCTTCAATCAGAGGTCAAGGAACTGGAACAGAAACTGCAGGTAATAACATGTTGGCAAATACCTCTTATACTTTGAGTGCTGATGTTGTTAGAAATTGAAATTTATGGCTCATGAATAACGGCTTAAATTCATACCCCTCTCTCTGCTCCCCATATGTCTAGTACATCCTACTTAATCTTGCTCCCCAAAATAAATATTTGAATAGGTTTTAAGTAAATTCTCAAATGGACTTCTTGAATATGTTTACATGTTTAAACCAGACTGCAATAACAGACTTTTAGCATATATGGATGAAAGACAAGGGGGGTGTTTCACAAAGGCTAAGATCAACTTTAAGTTGGACTTGACTATGGCAGGCCGTTCATGACACTGCTTCCTCTCACCATTTACTGGCAATAGTCTCTCAAGGGACATACAAATCATGGTCACAAATCTACAGATTTTTTTTTTATTTGATAATTCATTGTTGAAGGAAAAAAAAAAGTTAAATCTAAAAATCATAATGGTGAGATCAACCAGTGGCATGAACAGCCTGCCATATTTAAGTTTAAATTAAAGTCGATCTAAGTCTTTGTGAAACACTCCCAAGGTCTCTTTCAGTTTTTGTAGTAATCAAAATCTAAATAAAATACATAGAAGGTCATGCTGCACGATTGTTTGGATGAAAATCAAAGATTCTTTTTCTTGTTCTTAATGAAGGACCAAGCCAGGAAGCTGCAGAATGAGAAATCCAACCTAGAATCTGAGCTGCAGCAGAAAGACTTTGAGCTGAGGAAGTGGGAAGCCAGCTTCAGAGAGCAACAGCTAGAGTACAGGAACAGAGAAGCATTTGTCAGGAGGAAACACGATAATCAGGTATGAGACATAATACCATAACAATACAAAACAAATCATTTGTTTTAATGATGAAGATGGTGATTGTGATGATGATGATGATGATGTTGTTTTTGATAACGATTGTGATGATAAAGGGACTGGATCTGCAGTTTCCATGTGCAAAAGGCCATAATTCGCTGACACCAGACGTGGTGGAAAGACCATTAATGGGAGTCCAAATCTGCACACAGCAAACCCGTTGGCCAGTCAAGAATTACCCCCTTATCTCTCAGAGAGCTTTGGGTGAGGGACAAGCGAAGCATTACATGAGGTCTAATGGTCATAAAACTGAAGGCTAACTAACCCTGGTGATTGACAACACCTGTTATTGGGTAAACACTCGAATGGGTGTTGATTTCCCCATGAGAACTGACTTCTATGTGACTTTAAGTGGGTGATGGTGTTGACAGTAATAATGTTGATATTTGTCTCTTTATGAGGGGTATATCTACAGTATATCAGGTAAATACATAGCTACACCACGAATTACTCACCCAATTTTTGGTATTACAGTGGAAATAGTGGTTTTCTTTTCTGTTCACAGATGATCATACGAAAAACAAAATAAGTAAACAAAATTCTGTCTGAATCAAATAAATAGTTTTTTTTGCAGTATTTTAAATATTCACCTTTTCTTGGTTGAATATGCTGGTGAATTTTTACTGCTCTACATTAAATTATTTTGATTACTTTCCCAAATTTGTTCCCTTTTCTTTAATTCAAACTTTATTTTGTCTGTCCCTTCCATTTTTTTGTCTTTTTTATTCTTCATTGATTTTTGTTTATTCCTATTTTGTATATTATTGCATATTTCTATATTTGATCTTACCAAATTTCATTGTAGTTGTGTTTGTTCTAAATTTTTGATATTTTCTAATTCAATTTGTTTTAGCCTTTTAAATGTATGTTTTCAATCAATAAACCTGGGGTGTTATTAGGGAGAGCCATTTGTAGCCTTGAAATAAAATATATTGAAAAGCAAAAATTCAAGTATTTTAGACTTTTTCATAAATTCCACATCAGTAACATGAAATCTCCTTGATAATGAAAATATGATTGGTGTGAATCAACATTATTTGCCTTTAAAATTAAACTTTTACAAAATGTTTTCAAAGATGCTAACAATTTTCCATAATTTTAAAAGATAAGTTTAACTTTAATAGGATCTTTGTGAAACACCCCCCACGTCAATCAACAAACCAGTTCAACTCATTAGTACATCAAGTGAGTGTATATCATCCTGATAAACATGCATGCACCTCTCCTTGGTTATTCATCAGGTGGGCGCCCTGATGACGGACTCGGACAAGGAGATGGTGGCCCGACTGGAGGGCATGCGGCTCATCCTGGAGCGTCAGCACGCAGAGGCCGTTTCCCGGCTCCGTCGGGACCTGGAGCAGGAGTTCAGCTCCAGGGAGGGACAGCAGACGGAGAAGCACCTCTCAGACATCTCCCTTCTCAAGTCTCGTCATCAGTCACAGGTGCATACTAGTTGGTGTTCGTATTAAGAGTGAGCTAAGGGTTGTGTGGTTGTCACACTCTAATTTGACACTAACTAAAACCGTTAATCTGTTTTCATTAACAAGTTCAAATTGACAGTGTTCAAAATGTTTGAAGAAGTGCTCTTTTATGCCAAAGAGGGCCTTTCATTTTACAACTGTGCTAACATGATACCTCGGTTAGACGTCCAAACTGATTCCAAGCTAAAATCCAAACTCCCTCAGATTTTAGGTCATTGAGGGCAATGTAATCAGTTGTTTGGTTTATTTTCTGTTTTGTTTGTGTGACTGTGGTATAAAACATCAGAAGATGGGATTCATTTTGAAAGATCATTAACCTTTTCAATGAATTTCATTAATGAAAGTCCTACACATGAATGTGCAATATAACGATTTCCTAGAAATTTCATTATTGATTGGAGATTTCACAATTTAAACATCTGCTCTTTACGGATGATATACTAGTTTATATATTGCAGCAATGTTTTTTTTAAATCTCCTATTATGTTACTCGCTTCAATAAGGTTCTGGTGCTCAATGTCTGTTTCTATAGCCACTCTCTATGAAATGCTTACACAAATGAGAGAATGTGCAGAAGTGGAGGAGTTTAAGAGAGAGAGAGAGAG
>BEXV01004475.1:0-10552 GCA_003118195.1 Hemicentrotus pulcherrimus | reverse complement strand
GGGTAATTCTCCGGGGGGTAATTTTCCGGGGGGTATTCGTCCTTGGGGTGTAGTTTTCCGGGGGGTAATGTTCCGGGGGATGATTGCCCAGGGGGTAATTGTCCTAGAACCATGTATAATATCATAAAATAATTGGAGGGGGTGGGTACCTATTGTGCTGTGTGCTATGTGCAGATAATTAGAGAGAAAAAAAAAGAGATAACATAATATGCCCGTTTTTGTTTTGTCTTCAAATCCGTAGTGTCTTTCGCGATGGCGGAAGGATACAGCGTTTGGTATGCAGAGGTTAGTTGGTTGTAACCCAATGCAGATCCGGCTGTGTAAGAAGATACCGATGAAGTAAGTCATAGTATTGAACTTGCGATAGCGGGTTTTACGCAACAGCAAAAAAAACACACACACATTAATATTCATTTGTTTTGAACAAATATTAATTTTCTACTATATTTGTCTAATCTTACACATATCACAATGCAAATTATTTTCAACTAGCTGCATGAACCATATAAATAATGCTTTCTCTTTGCTGTCTCTGTGTTTAATTACGTACCCCTATACATCTCCATTTGATCAAGTTCTGCCCCGTCAATATCTATCTCACTTTCTCTTCTTATACATTGTATTAGGATTTTTACTTTAAATTTACAGAATGCCAGTGACCGATGACTTGCTGAAGCCGTTATTAGAAGGGATGTCTATTGGCAAAGCAATTCGAAAGAAACAACTGTTCATCATAGACTATGAGATTCTAAAAGACATGCCCCTGCGACAGGGTGGGGAGGTAAGAAACATCTTAGTAGGACAATCCAGTAATGCATATCAACCTTCTAGATTGGGGACCAATTTCTTTTACGAATATTTCAAAACAAGTCCCGCTGGTTTTATGGGCTACCCTGGTGAAATATTAATGTATGATTATTATAAAATAATAATAGAACCAATACATCGTTCCATTCAAGCAACCCGTCGTGTGTCCGTTAATGAATAACGTGAGAGAGAAAGATGAATGAAAATGTCTGAGGTTGAAATATAATAATAATAGTAATAATAATAACAATATAGAATTATATTTCTTAAAGCACAACAAAACGCTCAGAAAACGCTCATGAGAAATATTTATCAAAATCAGATAAATTCCTGTGTCTTCAAAGAAGGGCAGATAAATCTTTATGAAATTGAGGGAGAATGGATCGATCTAATACAACCATCCAATCTTATACTCATATACAGTTACCCGCTCCGATAGCCTTGTTCTTCGTCAACAAGGACAAGAATCTGGTCCCGGTCGCAATTCAACTGTTCCAGGAACCAAACGAAAACAACCCGGTAATGAACAAGATGGAGATGCCATTTTTTCGCCTTTAGTAAAGAACCCCAATTAAAAGATTATCTGGGATCGATTTGAATAACTCGTTGTGTTCCATGATTCAGGATGATGATGAATGAAATTTGTCATAACGTGGGTGATATTCCATATTGACATAATATCCTTAAACAATAACAAACATACCTCCAAACTGAATGTTCTATTTTCATTTACAGATCAAATTTCAAAAAGTAGAAATCTGCCAAATTACCCCCTCCCCCGCCTCGTATATGCATATGTATATACCGTGTGAGTCAAAAAAAAGTTTACACCTAGAAAATTGCTAATAAAAGTCTTCTATGAACAGTAAATTATTATACATCTTATGAAAGAGTGATTTATCCCAAATCATTTTTGTGTGGTATGTGTTCACGCTTGGATGAACAGGAGGCATTGTTTGTTAGAGTGCAAAATTCGACTTCCGCCAAAGTGATGACAGCAGTATGTATTATGTTGGGATTAGCGGAGTGAGATAATGAATGGAATGTACCAAATGAAATGCATTGCATATGCTTTTTGCAGAAGCAAAGTCACACACTTACTTACTGCCCATTATGCCTCCTGGCACATAGGATAGCAACATAAGTCTTCCACTCCTTCCGATCCTGGGCCAGTCTTTGGATTGTATCCCATGTATGGTTCAGGTCTTGAATCTCCCCTTCCACAGTTCTTCGCCAAGTGGTTTTAGGACGTCCCCTCTTTCTTTTGCCTTCAGGTGTCCAGTGGAGGGCTGTTCGTGTGATGTCATCTCTGTTCTTTCTCAATACATGCCCGATCCATCTCCACCTTCTTCTCATGATGATGTTCTCCATGCTGTCTTGATGGCATTTGGCATAGAGTGCTTCATTTGAAATGGTGTTTGGCCAGAAAATGCGGCATATTCTTCTAAGACTCTTTGTGTGGAATACTGATAGCTTACTGAGGTCGTTTTTTTGTCATTCTCCAGCATTCAGAGCCGTACAAGAGAGTGGAAAGGACACAGCTCTGGTACAATTTTAGTTTGGTCTTGTTGCTGTACTGCTGTGATCTCCATATATTATTGAGCATTCTGAGTGTCACACACTCACGCCCATAAATGTTCGTTGATATTTGATATTTGTGACATGATTAATTGTGTTAGGGATGTTATTTGGATCTGCAAAGACCTAAATTAATACCCAAATCCCAATTGTTTTTTTCAAACATCACATAAGCAATTTTGGCGCAAGTTGAATTTTGCACTCTCGCAATCAATGCCTCCTGTTCCTCCAAGCGTGGACCAATACCACACCCAATGATACTAAATGATTCGGGATAAAACACTCTTCCGTAAGATGTATACTAATTTACAGTTCATAGATGATTTTTGAAATAATTAGCAATTTTCTAGGTGTAAATTTTTTTTTTTGACTCACACTGTATAAGTATTATTTTTAAAGGACGTTTACGCTGAATCCAATTACAGATTTTCGTTCCAACTGACCCAGAATACACGTGGATGTTGGCGAAGATGTGGTTCAATGTAGCTGATGCTTCATATCATCAGTCTATTTGTCATATGGGAATGTCGCATATCCTCATGGAGTCAGTTGCTGTGGCAACGCATCGCTGTCTGTCTCCATCTCATCCTCTCAATCGTCTACTCGCTCCCCACTTCCGGTTTCTCTTAGGAATCAACCAGTAAGTTTCTCTCTACCACCAAGCCAAATGTTTTAATGAAATCGCATTCAAAGTATTTGGCTACGCGCGTGTAAAACATGATCTGTGTTTTATTCCGTATTGCTCATTACTTCCAAATAAAATATCCATGTACATGCTCGTACAAAATTATCTTTTGAAGAAATATCTTTCCAAATCACGAATGAATCACTTGGGTGTATTAATTCTAATTCGGGTACAATACAATACCGGTGGAAGGGTTTAGGACCTGAGTGGACAATACATGGTCACTGTACGAGTCTATTGATTATAGAAATGAAGTAATAGTAAAGGCCCGGTCACACAGAGGGGACGCATGGGGAACGCACGGCCAGCGCATTGGAAATTTGCAATTTTGGCCAGTGCATGCGTTGTCGTGCGCCCAACTTTTGTCGAAGCTACAGCGAGCTGACACCAAATGCATAGCGTGTTGCTAGCGCGCTGAGCGCATAAAGTGCGCATATAGACCGTTCACAGAGCGCACATGATAACAACTTCCACGAATGCACAGCGTGTTGCTAGCGCGCTGGACGAATGTTCCACGCATGCACCGCGTTCTCAACAGAGGTGGTCACACATAGACGACACACGGGCCGCGCATTGGAAATCGGAAAAGGCCCTGTGCCTAACTTTTGTCATATTTTTGGAAAAGCTAGCGAGCTGACACAAAATGCACAGCGTGTAGCTAGCGCGCTGTGCGTATACAGGGCGTGTGCTCCGCGTATGTCTGGCATTGGTCTAGCGCGCTCCAAGCATGTCTGGCGTGCCTTTGGCGTGTACATTCATGCGCCGAGCTCGTCGCACACTTTTGAGCATGCTCAAAAAAAAAATCCCGACGCACACAGCGAATGACGACGAATGCGTAGCGTGGGTCGAGCGCGCTCGACGAACGAGTAACGAATGATGAAGCACGCCTAGCGAACGACAACTCTTTGGCCCAAATTGCAAATTTCCAATGCGCTGGCCGTGCGTCCCCCATGCGTCCCCTCTGTGTGACCGGGCCTTGAGAGTCAGAAACAATCCCTAAATTTCTTTAACATGTTTATGAATTACAGTCTCATCTAACTTGTATAATGTTTAAAAAGCATCACAACACATGAAACGTTAATACCTTTGCATTTAAAAGATATATTCATTGTGATTTAAAGGCATAGAGTGAGATACATCGTGATATGAATCCAAGGTTTGTTTATCTCCACCAGCGTTGGTTATGATACCTTGTTCGGTGAAGATGGTTGGATTGAAGAGACCTTGCTTATCGGTCGGAAAGGAATGATGGAATTGATTCGTCGAGTCTGGAAGGACTGGAACATTTCAAAGAATGGTCACATGGTTCATGACCTTGAGGAAAGAGGTGTCAACGACCCGGAAGTACTACCGAACTATCATTACCGAGATGATGGTACGCTGATATACGAAGCGATCGAAGAATACGTTAGGACGGTTGTCAATGGTTACTACGGTAAGCTTTCCACTGACCTCATTATAGATCGAAACTAAAATCAATTGATCAATGTACATAGCTTCAATTTTTCAGTTGAACAAGATTCCATAACAAACCATGAAACTAAATACGTCAACACGTATATTACCATCACTTCCCATCTCAAATAGTCCGTTCTTGAGAAGATAAACTGAAAAACGGAAAAAAGGAAGACTACTTGATTATTGCATTATGATTGTTTTATCAGAGTTTAGATCACAATTGTACAACCTTGTCAGAATATTTTTTTTTCTACCGGCGATGTTGTTATTAATGTTACAGGGCATGCCAAAAAGATCAAGGCTGACCCGGAAGTGCTTGAATGGGGAAGAACATTGTCGACTGAACCTTCTGCAGCATCTCCTCATACATGTGGTATCAAGGTCAATTATGCATTAACATTCTTGTTTTTAGTTTGCACTTATCTCGTCTCCTTCATCAAGTATAATACTTATCCGGCTTAGGGAATCTTGAATTATCCTTTTTGTTGATGTACTTGACAATGGTCATTAAAAAAAAAATTGTCTCATTGTTATTAAATTTGTATGCACGTAAATAACAAATCCGGTTATTTTTGTGTTATTATCAATTCAGAATGACCAAGTATCTCGTACTTACCGCTTCTCAAACTTCTTTTGGGTAGTTTTGTATACATCAATGCCCCTTCGAGCCCCTTCTTCTCTGCAATGTGCATTCTAATGTTTGTATTAGGAATAATTTTGTATTATCGATGATATTCGTTTTGTATTTATTGCGCCGTGACGTTTAATTCATTTATCACAATGTAACATTATAAGTCAATGCAACTACACTTGAATGTGAATGTATAACGTGATTAACACACAGCAGAGATATTGTAAACTAATCAGAAGTAATTAATCAATATATTCCATTTATTAAAAGTAAGTCTCATTAATTCATTAAGTCAACAAGGCTGTATACAAAAACAATTACATGTGATGCTTTCAACTACTGAAATAAAAAAAACTAATGACAATAATGCGTTCAAAAAGAGAAGCTGAGAACAAAATTGAGTAACTTGAACAGGAATTCGAAATAAAAATCACAATTTTACAAGTGAAATCTAACCTCTGCATGCTATTTAGTTAAATTATAAATCTAAGCTATGTTGATTAACTTTATACAGGGCATTCCTAGTGATGGCAAGTTTCGAAATGGTCAGCAACTGACTGAACTTCTCACCAATATCATCTACATATGTACAGCTGGACATGCAGCAGTAACCTTTACACAGTATGATGAGTATGGATTCGTACCCAGCTATCCGGGATGTTTGAGGGGAACCCCACCTAAAGATAAGGTGATATCAAGCGTTACTTTCTAGAATCGTTGTCATAATGTAAATAATTATGTGGTGATGCTGTTATGGGAATTAAAGAAAGTGGAGACGGAGCTTTAGCCTTTTGAGCCTATCCATGTTTCTATTGCTTCTATAAATATATACGATGCAGAATGTAAACTAGAGTTTCTCCTTACATTTACAAACTGAATCATATGACTGTCACCGAGGGCTGTATTCGGTCGATCAAGTGGTTTAATACGTCTGCATTAATTAAAAATGAACAAAGTTAAGCAAGGAAAACAGTTACCCGTTTATTGTAAAGGTAAAAGCAGTCAACTAATATATATATATATATGTGTAAAGCGCTTTGAGAAGGCCTTCGGTCCTGAAAAGCGCTATATAAGAACTAGCTATTATTATTATACAGGATGTGGGTATGGATTGAGGTTCGTTTATCTGCAGCAGGGGGTAATGAAGCTCTACGTTTTGATATCAGGTAATGTGAAAGCATACAATCACTGTATTAGACTATCAACCATCATCAAATTTCAAATCTGCACTCCTGTGATAAAAGGCCACCTATTGAACATTTTCTAAGGCTTTTGCATCTAAAACTGTAAAGGGTTGATTTTTAAAATGTTTTATACCTAATACTAATTCAGGGTGTTAGGACAGAGAATGACGTGTTGGAAACACTTCCACCTAAAGACTGGACCATTCGAGCTATGGTGATGTCGAGGATCTTGAGTAAGAGAGATACCAAACCTCTAGGTGATTTTGAGGTTCAGTATATGTATGATCCCATCGGCAAGAAGGCTATTGAGACGTAAGTACCCCTTTCCCGGTAGAAAATGGCAATTTACCAATAACATAAACACACTTTAGAGCATGTGTATTTATGATGAGTTAGTACATGCATTGAAAAGATAACAACATCAACAAGAACATTAACAATGATGATGACAATAATAATGACACCGTTATGATGATGACAATAATAATGAAACCGTTATTAATGATTATAATAATAACAATACTAATACTTCTACTACTGCTAATACTAATGGCAAAACCATTAATGATAATGATGAAATTTGAAAGGCTCCACATTCACTTGAAATAAAAATGCTCAAGGTGCACTTGCCCCAAATAACAATAATAATTATAGTCAATAATAACAATAATAACAATGATAATAATATTCATGATGAAAATATGGCCTTATTTTCCCTCACCTGTCCTAATCCAGTGCTCTAATTATAGGAATCGTACATTTATTTCTTGACTGGTTTATTCATCCACAAATTAATCAAGTCTTATGTTGATTGTTTAATGTGATTGCTTCTACTTTCCCTAGATTACACGAGGAATTGAAAGCAGTCACAGCAGAGATTGATAAACGAAACAAGGAGCGCGTCCGACCATACCTTGTCCTTCACCCAAGCTGCATCCCGAATTCAATTGCTATCTGAGATCTTTCGAGCGGTAGAAAGAATCAGCAATGTTGATGTAAAATTTTGAGCATGTAGTATGNGGGGGGGGTGTTAACAACAAAGTTTAAAGGAATAATAATAATAATAATTATAATACAAATAATTAAAATCATTGTAAAAGTAATAATCATAATAGTATTGATTATGATAATAATAATAAGAGTACCTCAAAATCTAACTCTTTTTGTTCTGTTCTCTCATAAATGGCTCTTTCTTTTTATGTTGTTAGTGTTAGATATATGCAACAAGATTGTTTAAACTAATAATTTATCTCTGTATAGATCTGCGAAGATGATGGCCATTACATTCATTAGGAAAAATATAAGTTATTATTTGTGTTGTAGTAAAGTACTGTAATCTGTCTTAAGTATTATTTTACATGCTAACAGCAGACAGAATGATTACATAGCTAAGATGATAGATATGATGAAAGTCAGGCAGCCAGGATAATAAAATGATTACAGCCCACCCCCCCCTCCCCCAGGGAGAGCAGTATTAATATTGGGGAGGCTTCACTGTTTAAATAAGGTATATTTTTGTTGTAATAATAGTATACAAATAATGAATGGTTATGAGTTTAATAGTGCGAATATTTTCATGAGTTGAATAGAATTAACGTTAATGTTTCAACGAATGGAAATATTCGCACTATTGAATGAATGAAAAACATTCATTATTTGTTTTATACAACATCGAAGAAGATCTCATAGAACGTTAATCAAATTAACAAATTATTATATACTCCTTATATACTCCTTATATTATAAATAAATTAAAGTTGGAGTCAAGCATTCTCGATTATATTCAGATCGCCTTCGCGTCAGATACACGCAGGGATACGCGCACGGCAGAGAGTTACGCAGTCTGCATATAACCAAAAATGCACGGCGCATATATTAACAAAAAATGCACGATCGTGCAATATAACATCCATTGAATATCATGTGACAAACAATCCTCCAATCAAATGACAAGGATCCACGTAGGTGTTGTATAATAATAATTATTGTTATTATGAATATTATTATGACTATCATGAAGATGATTATCATCATCATCATTATGACTACTACTACCATGACTACTACCATGACTAGTGTCATTATTATAACATTTTGATGTGAAATTATGTGTAGTATTTGAACGATATTCCGAAATATTTACAAGATGTTCCTTTGCATCTACAGGTCGTTATGGCACTAAGGCAGATTGTCGATATTTATATTGAGATTAAAAAAAAAACACATGTAGCGGATTTTGAATCTCTGCAACAGCACCAAATTATTTCGAGTAGAAATGTATACATTTTTGCAATTCTTCAGGATTAGTAAGTAAAATCGGAGGAATACTAAAGCGCCCCAGACACAAGACTACTAATAATGTCTTTAATGGATTCTTCTCTATTGCAGATGAAAATTAATCAAAATTAATTAAAATACCGTTTTAGAATGCCCAATTGTTTTATACATATCGAATATCATCATCACCGGTGTGTTGGCTCAGTCACAGTAGAGTGTCCGCCTCACAACCGGGAGGTCTTGGGTTCGAACCCCGGCCGCGTCATACCAAAAGAAGTTAAAAGACGGGAGTTGCTGCTACCTTGTTTGGCGTTCAACAATAAGGGGTAGAGCAACGTCGATTTGGCGCTGCTCATTGGCTGCCGGGCTGCCAATTTTTTCCCTTCCCAAACAGGTTTGCCAACCGTTAGGGTGAGAGATAGGGTTATAGAAATCATGCAGAATCACTTTTCAGAGTAATACAATCTTGGAGTCGTGGGTTCGAATCCTAGTAATTTTCTGTACTATTTTTGACTTTATAGATAGTGAGGCAAAGCAATAAAAAATCAAAGTCTAATTGTTTGTGACCTCTTTCCAAGCTGCTAATGACGTAGAAAGTATCAGCCAATCAGAAGAACGGAAATATAAGAAATTGCAAACCTGTTTGGGAAAAAAATTTCGCTGCAGGGCTCACGATCAATCGGGCAAAAAGAATTTTCCATTTTCGGTTTAACTTAATAAAATTTGGATCGGACTTTAACAAGATTATTATTATTATTATCATAATCATAATTATGATAATAATAATGATAATAAAAATGATAATGATAATAATAATAACAATAATAAAAATGATAATGATAAAAGTCATTAATGATAATAATGACAAGGTTTATAAGGCGCAAATATCCATCTCTGGATTATACTCAAGGTGATTTACAGTGAAATTTCAAATATTAGATGTAACTAATAGACATATAAATTGGGATTTTGAATGAGGGGGTTTTGCACATATTAACAAGTGCAGGCTATCACAAGACGATATGTTCGAAATTTTAAGTCATAGGCCCTAAGATCCTAAGACAACTAGTCGGCTACTAATATGACAACTCTGCTTTGGTCAGCTAATCTAGGACACACCATGTTTTATAAGTTATGTTAAAGGGAATAATTGTCTTATCATGCCTTAAGCAGTTGCCCGGACTCCTGGGGTACCTTTTGGGATACAAACTATGTTGTTGATTTTTTTGTTTGATTTTGGCTGATAGAAAAATCACATGATTGTGATGTTATTGTCTGAGAGTCTTTGTTCGCTTTGTAATTTGTGTATGTTACTATTTTGTTGATACATGTTGATATTATTCATGAATGACTCCTTTTCAATTCCATTTTTCTCTTAATGGATGATGAACAACCTTGTTGTCACATGACTATGTAAATATCAAATAGTTCTATATCAAATAGTTCTATATCATAAATAAAATTCCATGGAATAAAATAAATGGTAGTCGTTAGGAATTATTAATTCTAAAATAAATTTATCATCGAGCTATGAGTAGTATGAAATTTCGAATTATGAAAATGCAAATATTAAGTGTTATTTACAGTGAAGTGTTGAATTATATTCTTTTTGTTCTGTCGCATGATGAGGCTGCTATCATCAAAATTTTATTTTAAAAGTAAAACAGTGAAAAATTGATCCAAAACGTTTCTCAAACGTGCAGTATAACGGACTGATACTATGTTGCATTACACTACATTGTACACAAATAAAGATCAGAAAACATAATCAGAATCATTAAAGTATGTAAATAACTTGAATTATTTCAATTGGATGTTAAACTTTAAACCCCTTACTCGTTCATTCCTAGTTCGATCTACCTTAGGGTTAGGGTTAGGGTTAGGGTTAGAATATGACTCTGCCGGGATTCGAACTCACGACCCCCCGTTCAT
>BEXV01004469.1:6421-16775 GCA_003118195.1 Hemicentrotus pulcherrimus | reverse complement strand
GTTATTTTATAAGACCAGAGAAATAGGTGTGAATTTATTCTGTACTTTTCATGATATCTTTAGTTTTAATGTACTATTTTTAAATCATCGTCGTGAAATCAAGTATGTGGTGACGTCACAGCTGGTGTTAAGCTATCGATTTTGATATCGGTATCGGGCTCTTAATTTCTTCAGCAAAATGTTCGCTCGATGTAAGAGCTCTTGACTGCTCTTAACACTAACACTAACACTAACACCCAACTTGAAATCACTCATTGTGTTATTAATTTTGTTTGTAAACTTTTGCAATTTGGCTAAACGCCGCGATGAAAGTTTTAATTGAAATAAAACATTTTGAATTGAATAATGACATATATTCAAAAGCAAATATTGTAGTATTTTAGACTTGTCATAAATTCTACATCAAGAACATGAAATCTCCCATGATAATTGAATATATGAATAATTTGAATCAACATGTTTTGCCCTGGCTTTTAAAATAATTTATAAAAAGTATTTTCAAGGACGCTTACGGCTTTCCATGATTGTTCAGTCCAGCTTAGAGATAAGTTCAACTTAGGATGTTTATGAAATACCGCCTTGTATCTTATAACACAGAGTTGGTTGTTCATTTTATTTGCCATTTATTTACACAGACGTTATAACATATTAATATGAAAGCAGACAAATTATAGAAACAGAATGGCAAAAGTTCGAAATAAATTTGCCCAACTATAAGAGAGTCATGAACATTTAAGAATATGAAATCACTACAGCTATGCGAATCTCTAATCGGCCATCCTGTTCATGGATTATAACATGGTCTGTGACAACTTTCCCGTCTGTCGTGTACAAATATATCATTTATTACCGTGTTCCTCCTAAGTGCCTTCTCCCTTGGGGCACTAATCAAAATGTATTATTGTAGTATAATATTGTAGGGCCTCTAAAGAAAAAAAAAGCTCACCCACCGTCATACATTTATTTTATTTTTATGGAACAAATGGGAACGTGTTTCAGCACTGCTTCACAGTAACATTAACAATACAGCCAATTTGAACAATGATCACAGCTTTCGAAAATTTTGAACTTTTTATTTTTTTTCCGATTTCCTTCAAACTATAACCAGTCTTCACCTTTGATCTTCCTGATTTTTTTTTGAGTAATTTGCTATTAAGGATGTATTTTCCTTTAACGCTTCAAATTTTATAGAAATTATAGAGGTTTTAAAAATATGAATTTGATTCCCAGTTGTATTTTCCTTGGTTTGGAATTTTTAGTATCTATCAATATGTTATTGTATCTTTTCTGCATAGAGGGTGACTATTTTAATATCTGCCTCCAAAGGGGCCGTGTCTGTTCCCCACGCACACAAACAAAATCTGGTGGGGGCCAAGACCACTCAAAAAAGACAATAGCTGCTGTTTTCATGTTAATGATTGGACGAGTTAATAAAATAATAGGTAATCACAAACCTTACTTTAACATTCAAAGTAGCTTAAAATATGAACCCTATATATGGCGCCCGTTTTTTAATCAAACTCTGCGTTTGTCTAGAAATGGTTTGTAATAAAAGAAGGTAGTGTAAGGTCTAAGTTATCCTTGTGTTAAACATAATCGAAAACACGGGGTTGGTTTTATTAAAGCGAATTAGAAGAATAAACGGGTCATTATGTCTTTAACCACGAACGCCTTTGGAAAAAAAAAATTCTACCAGAAATGGGTAAAAAAGACAGCTAAGAAGCTACCGCACATCGTAGCTAGAAGACTGACGGCGTAGATAGACCCGGCGCCATTACAAAAATTGCCGGTACAGCAGTGTTTGCAGGCCGACACACCGGCTCCGCTCCCACATTTGTTAACACACTCAGATGGTGAAAAATTATTGCAACCACGGAACAAGGTCTCGACGCCATCCACGATTAACAATGTTTTCTGTTTGAAAAAAAAAAGGTCAGATAGAGTAATAAGAAAGCACCCACAAGAAAAATAGTAAGAGAAAAGAAAACAAACCAAAAAGAGTAATTACAGAAAAATATTAAAACAAATAAACAAAGTTATATACAAAAGTAAGGAATCACCCAAAAGAAAATTCGAAACCAAACACAAAACGACCAATAACAAAAGGTAGTATTCATTCTAGTTATTAGCCTTTGAATTGCACACTATTATACCGTGGGGCCGGACAAAATCTGACCCTTGGATGGTTTCTCAAAACAATTGTGTAAAACAAAGAGAAAGAGAGAGAAAACTTGGAAAGAGGAAGAGAGTTAGAGATAGAGGAAGAGAGAGAGAGAGGGGGGGGGGTAGATACAAATGCATAACCAAAAATAGTCCGGCAGCCATCTCGATATACCTTGTTTTAGGGTCTATAGTTTTTTTTTCAATGGATTTTGATTGCCTAGACCTTCTATTTCAAGAATCCGATTGCTGACACTCTGTCAGCATTGAGTAATTTGAAATATGTGACGTCACACAAAATGGCCGCCAAAATCCCCCTTTTAACCAAAATTGATGATATAAAAAGTGTTTACAACATTTTTCTACATAAAATGACAGTCAAATATCTTGATTTTTTTCTAGAATCATCACTAAATCAGAATTGCAATGTTGTATTTTCACAAATGACATGTAAATTTGCATAATTCGGAATGGCGCCTTCTATAGACGCGTAAACTTGCCTAATTCAAAATGATGGCCAAATGCCAATTTTTAACATGAAATTTTCATATGTCACGAGTCAAAAACCAAATCTAGTTTCTTAACGCTGTCACTATTACCTCAAAAACCAAATCTAGTTTCTTAACGTGCATGCATCGAGTTAAATACTGATGGAATCAAAAAGCTGTTGGAGAACCTAAACTCAGTGAAAGCTCCAGGACCAGACCAGGTACCAATACGCATTCTGAGAGAAGCTGCGCAACAGATAGCTCCTGTTCTTCAGGTCATCTTTACTCCATCCTATGTAAATGGAACGTTGCCTCAGGATTGGCTCACGGCAAACGTAGCCATCTACAAAAAGGGTTATAGAAGCCTCCTAGTGAATTACCGCCCAGTGTCCTTGACGTGTGTAACAACTAAGCTNAAATTCATAACTTTTGTATCCTTTGTCGGATTTTCGTCAAACCTTCACTGATATGTTTCTCTCACTGTTCTGCTTTTATTAAAAACAACTTAATTTCAGGGTGGACTTTTCCTTTAAGCTTTAGTGGAATATTTTAACGAATGATTTATAAAATTTGTTCAAAGAAGTGGATTGAGGCACCAGTTAGTTATTCGGGTTTGTTTCAAAGGGTTTTGTTTTTAGAAGTTGATATAATTTCCTAAAAGGTTAAGGGCCTTGCCTATCCCAAGTAGGTAAGGATGGAAGGCGTCATCATTTAGCATACGCTAATAGACCATTGAAACATACAGAAGAACAAATTACAGCGTTGAATAATGTAGTGGATAATTTAGAGATCACTTGTTGGAAGCCCCATTTGTTATTATATTTACTAATAAAAATTCGTTGGCTTATTTACAAAATGCTAAGCTGGGGCTAGGGTGAATTGAGGGTTGAATGTTTTGGGGAGGGGGTTATCCATTGATATGATACGATCCCGTCTCATAATCTTGGTATAGCGGGCATGATATCTGGATATGATAATTTGCTGAATTTTGCATTATTTGAATTGAAATTTATGAATGCAAATATTTGCGTGCTCTAACTTGGATGGAAGGCGACATCATATGGAGTACGCTGTGGAGGTCTAGGGATATTCAGCTCCATTAGTTGTCCTGTATGATGTTTTTCCTGATATCATTCATATATTTGCGATGTACAAAATTATTGTTAGAAGGTGATTTAAAGTTTATTTTAAGAAGCCATCCTGTGCCAAGTTGGGACTTAATGTTTTGATTGGTAACTGTATATAAACAACAAGATAAAATCATAACAGTTGGAGTCTACATTTAGTAGACATTAAATAATACATATGACTGAATGGAATGAATGGTGGTGGTTATTTTACCTGGCTGCTAAGAAAGCATAAATGCTTGTAAGTAAGCAACCAGACGGCCGACGGCTTTAGGTCCTCTCCGAGGGACCTGGTAATGAGGATTAATGCCTTACCAAAGGGCACTAGCGCATCGCCTTGGTTTCGAACCCGGGTCACCGGATTACAAGACCACTGCTCTACCGACTGAGCTATCGCGCCTCCCATATGTGACAAAATAGATTCGTCTGAGTTTCATAGTGTTAGATGGAAGTAGATTATTTTGATGAGATGGGATAATTAAACACAGCTGGTTGTTGCTGAGACTGGGAATGTTTAGATTATTATGATACATAATTATACAGGTTTATGTTAATTGAATGTATATAATAAGGCATGTTTAGTCTTGCTTCCAGTGAGACGTTTGGTTCTCGTCATGAAGATGTTGTTGATTGTACGGTTACATTTTTTTTTTCATGGGGGTTTGGGGAAAGAATGATATTAAGGAATATATGCATGTAGGTTGTTTGTAATGTGATTAACCGCTAACTATATATTTGGGTATCATATGCCGTTGGTTGTCTTATATTACCAGTTGACCTGGCACGATGTCATTGTGTCGTCATTTTAGTGTTTATACCCTTCCATGTTTGGGAGCAGTTAAAATCGAGGGATGGTTTTAATGCCTGGCTTTGATTTGAAGGTCTATAGGGTTATCCAGCTCCAAAGAAGAGGAAGGGCATGACGTCATGCTGACATCATATTCTGTTGGCTTGGTTATATTAGCAAGGTGGACAAGACATTACAATTGCAGGTCTTCCTGGTTAATTGGTTGTAAAATAAATAAATTTAGATATTGTTGTTTCATGTGATTAAGCATGGTTAAAGAGTAATTGACATTACAAAGAGAATGTTAGCTGTAATTCTTTTAAAGGACATTCTTAAGTCAAAGTGTTGGTAAATGCAGCCCAAATGTGCTGTGTTGATAGTATATTGACAAAATTATGCTTTAAAGCAACAAAGATATGTATTGCTTGATTAAATGATTCCCGGTTGGTATTCTAATATTTTATCTTAATTTTGTACGATCTCCAGGTGCAAGATCGTTTTAGTAGGGGAGATTTGTAGTGGTACGCTCATTTGGGCAAAAGGGGACGCTAGAGCCATATAAAAGCCGGGCTGCGTTGATTAATTGTATTCGCTTAAAAGTTAAATAGCATTAATTATGTTTCCAATAGTATGCCGGGAACGGGTAAACAACCCCTGGGCTTGAATTCTTGCATTAGATTAAAGTGTTTATTTTGAAAAGCACGTTGGAAATGAATTGCTGCATCAAGATGTACAGGTGTTCATTTCCAGTAACACGTTAGACAATAGACTGTTTTTCCGGCGACGCGACATTCTCGCGAAGAGATAGACTCCTCCCATTTATGTCGGTGACTAGTTCAAATCACTCATCTATTATGCTTTGCCATTGGTTATAATTGATTAAAGGTATAACTCCTCTCTTAATTGGTCGGGTGGCCTAAGGGTAATTGTATTTATCCCGTCTTGTAATTGGTTGGCTTCGTAAGGGTCATCCTGGTTGGCTGGGTATATCATGTGATATCTAAGCCTCGTCGGGTGCGGCGGTATTTAAATGCCATGTGCAGGATTTCGAGGTCAGTTTTTAGTTCATATTATTTGAGAATAGATATTATTTGAGAGTTTATTTAATTCCGTTATCATGTTTAGGATGTGCTACTAGTTAACTGTCAATGTAGCCGCCCAGCCTCTGAGAGAAGCAGCTTATATATCATGTTCAGATAATAATAATACTCTTCGTTTGCAACGATGGAAGCCTCGGCTGATATATATAATAATAAAGTGGACTTCAACTGTAATTTCGAGCTTCCTGTGTTTTCATTTAGGTTTGAACTTGTCATCTTCAACGCATTTACTGGCCCACCACAACACTTTTTTACGCAGGTCTGCAATTTTTCCCTTTGAATATCGCTTCGCTGCTATATCCGCTTTTTTTTNAATTGATGATATAAAAAGTGTTTACAACATTTTTCTACATAAAATGACAGTCAAATATCTTGATTTTTTTCTAGAATCATCACTAAATCAGAATTGCAATGTTGTATTTTCACAAATGACATGTAAATTTGCATAATTCGGAATGGCGCCTTCTATAGACGCGTAAACTTGCCTAATTCAAAATGATGGCCAAATGCCAATTTTTAACATGAAATTTTCATATGTCACGAGTCAAAAACCAAATCTAGTTTCTTAACGCTGTCACTATTACCTCAAAAACCAAATCTAGTTTCTTAACGTGCATGCATCGAGTTAAATACTGATGGAATCAAAAAGCTGTTGGAGAACCTAAACTCAGTGAAAGCTCCAGGACCAGACCAGGTACCAATACGCATTCTGAGAGAAGCTGCGCAACAGATAGCTCCTGTTCTTCAGGTCATCTTTACTCCATCCTATGTAAATGGAACGTTGCCTCAGGATTGGCTCACGGCAAACGTAGCCATCTACAAAAAGGGTTATAGAAGCCTCCTAGTGAATTACCGCCCAGTGTCCTTGACGTGTGTAACAACTAAGCTGATGGAACATATTATCTTCCACTCAATCATTGATCACCTGGAATTGCACACTCTACTCCAACATTACCAACTTGGATTTCGGAAACAACATTCCACCGAGTCGCAGCTTGTTAAAACAATCGAGAAAAAAAAATAGCGAGGGCTCTGGACCATCACCACCAGATTGACATGCTAATACTCGACTTCCCCAAAACTTTCGACACTGTACCACATTAGCGCTTATTGGGGAAAAAAGACCACTACGGCATCCGAGACAACACCAAGAACTGGACAAAGACCTGGCTACCAGTAGTTGTTGATGGAGCAGCATCGGAAACCATAGATGTTTAATTAGGGATGACACAGGGGACTGTTTTAAGGCCCCTGATGTTCCTACTTTACATCAATGATATTGGAGAGGACATTAGCTGAACCATCAAGCTCTTTGCCGATGATTGCCTCGTGTTCAGAAAGATCGACAAAGATGAGGATGCCCAGGATCTACAGAAAACCCTTCAAAGGCTGCACAAATGGACTGAAAAGTGGCAGATGCTATTCAATGCGAAGAAGTGCTACAGCATGGGAATTCATCGCAAGCAGAAACCCATCATCCATAACTATACCATGGGAGATGGCTGTTTCCAGCCAGCCCTATGGGGATGGAGATCCATAAAACACTTAGCTGGAAACATCACATCAAGGCAGTCGCAGCCAAAGCCAACAGAACCCTTATGCTCATCTGCCATCAAGACGCCTGCATACGCAACACTAATCAGATCACAACTAGAATATGGGGCAGCAATATGGGATCCATATCGGCAAAACCTGATAGGTAGCCTTGAGAAAGTTCAGAGGAGGGGGATACGCTTCATCACAGGAAATCACACCCGAGAAGACAGCGTCACGGCTATGCGATTGAACATCGGACTCCCAACTCTATAAGATTGACGACTGCAACCACGTCTAGCCATGATGTACAAGATCCTCCACCACCAGATAGCCTTCCCTCTTCCGGATTACATCTCACAGAAAGGCAGAGCTATAAGAAGTCGATATCATGTTCGTTTCACCAGAATTGGTACATCCTCTGATTCTTACGAGTACAGCTTCTTTTCTCACACCATGAAAGACTGGGATGAGCTTCATACAAATATCATTGAGCTGCCCACATTGAAGCAGATCAAGGAGGCCATCACTGAGCTGCGAATTGTCACAGCGGCATCATTTTTACATTTTTTGCACCGTAAACATGTATATAGTTCGGCACAAATTCACACAAGCCGCCCACCGTCGGTAGAATATCACCCTTGTCTAGATGCTGAACAGGCTTTGACAAGTAGCAGAATAGAAGTAGAACCTCTCTAAAAAAGCTGTATTGCTTATTCCAAATCTTTTGACTGTGTAGTACATAAACGCATGTAGAAGATTATGAGTGAGATGGGCTTTCCAGCACATGTTATTCAACTCATCCAGTCGCTCTACCGAGACCAAGAAGCATCAGTAAGAACATAGAATGGCGACACCGAATTGGTCAAGTTGTCCGTCAAGGCTGCATCCCATCACCGTACCTTTTCAACATCTATCCTGAATTCATCATGAGAAAGGCTTTTAATGTGGTTGATAGTCAAGTTTCTGTTGATGGACGAACAATTACCAACCTAAGATACAACACTCACTGGCGTACTGATTGGGGGGGGGGGGAGCTTGGGGCAGTTGACCCCCAAATAGAATTCAAACTGTTTTTTGTTCTGATTCAATACCAGTGATTTATAAATGTTGCTGAAATGATATAATTTCCCGGGATTTTTCTCACTTTTTTGTAAATTATAACTTTGTATGCTTACATGTATGTTGGAAAGTGGAAAATTCCCAAATTCAGTCAGGCAAATAATATGCTTATTAAGAAGCCTACATGTCAGGGTCAGTGGAACGGTGGGGCTCAGGGGACTCGAGCCCCCCTCAATATTTTGATGAAGTGTGTAAAAGAGAAATAGAAAGAAAGAAAGAAATAGTGACCTGAGGTGAAACGAGTTATCAAAATATGCTAATCTGACCGTAATTAAATGCCTAAAACCCCTGAGCTTCCGGAGGCCCTGTCCCTTGGACCCTACCTCGGGCCCTAAGGCAGGCATCAACACTGTCAAAAATGATTGGAAGGGAAGGAACCTCACCCTGGCCACTAAGATCCGTGTCATGAAGGCATTGGTTTTCCAAGTAGGAACTCTATGGCTGCGAGGCATTAGGAAAGGCAGACAGGGGAGCAATATCAGCCTTCAAAGTGTGGTGTTGTAGGAAGCTACTTGGGATATCATGGAGAGATCACATCACCAATGAACATATAATGTCCAGCATCGGTGATCAACCGCTAGCTACACTAGTTTAGTCACGTTATCAGAAGATCAGGAGACAGCCATGAAAAAATATCATTCAAGGCACCTTTGAAGGAACGCGTAACAAATAAAGACTCAAGCTCAGATGGAGTGACGGTCTTTGAGAAATCACTAGCCACCCTCTAAATGCTTAATACACTCTACCGGATTGCAGGAAATAGATGCCGATCGAAAGGTCTCATCACATGGGTCACAAAGGGTCAGCCATGTAGGACAACGACGACGAAAAGTGAAAGAAAGATTCTTTGAGGGCAGCAGTGATGCGGTACTCAGTTGGAAGACTCTTGACCCGTCATGACCTCTAGATATTCATGTGTCTGTCAAAGACCAAGCAAACATCATCATATTTTTTGATAATGTTTCTAAATTTAGACCAATCAAGATGAAAAACGAATGCAGCATAACTGTAATTGTTGTATACAAAGAATGTAATATGAATTTAACGTTACGTAGATTAAGAAATTGGCATTTGGCTGAAACACTTATTTTATGCAAATTACTATGTTTATAGAGGGCGCCATTTCAAAATATGCAAATTAGCTGGTCAACTATGGCCATGCAACATCACAAAACGTTTTTTTAGTGATGGTCCTAGAGAGATGCAGACATTTGGCTGCCCAAAATTGTAGACAAATCCTTATTATATATTTAATATTCATTTTTAGAGAAAAACCCATGTACTTTGGCGGCCTTTTTGTATGACGTCATATATCTTAAATTGCTCAAGGCTGACAGAGTGTCAGCAATCGGATTCTTGAATTAGAAGGTCTAAGCAATCAAAATCCATTGAAAAAAAACTATAGACCCCAAAACAAGGTTAGGCCAATAATCTGGATTTGGCTGCCGGACTAAAATAACTCTATTCTCATCACAAATTGTTCAAAGTCATATTCATTTCAACGTTTGTTATGTTGATATTTCAAAAATGAAGAGAGCCCAGGTTCCATCTTTTATTTTTCTGTACATAGAAAAGTTATTGGGTAAATTTTAACATAAATTGTTTGTAATTAAAATGGCATTTGAACAGGCAATAGAAAGGCTTAAAAATTAAACAATTTCAACAAAACTATTGAATAACAAATGAAAATAAATAGAAGCGGGTCTTAAAAAAGGATAGAGGACACAAAGAAAACTTGACTTACATGACAACCATTTTTGCAATTGGTGACGTAAGTTACTCCTGAGGTTCTATCAAATGGGTCCAAGCACCTTGGGTCACCAACAATTCCACTGCTTTTCCTTTATACACATGCGTAGCATGATGTCACAGCTTCGCCGACATGAGCTGGGAGTAATAATAACAATAGTACTAATGATAATGATATAAAATTATAAAATTAATCATTATAATACTAATTATGATTACCCAGGAATGCAATTACAGGAATGCAGAAGCGGATCCGAGATTTAGTGAGGAGGGGGGGGGGGGGGGGGG
>BEXV01004468.1:11327-26907 GCA_003118195.1 Hemicentrotus pulcherrimus | reverse complement strand
ATTAAGCATAAAGATTGTTCTAATTCTACAAAAAGAGTTTTAAGGTGTGTTCAGCAATGCTTAAACATGAAGGAAAGGGAGTTGTGACTCACAAAAAAGCTATCTCAGCAGAAGACACGGACAAAATCCAAGGTTTGCTTGATTTGGATGATCCTGTAGGTCTTCAGGACAATTAGGTATTTATTGATGTAATGACACCTGACAGCTATGAAATTTGTGAGAAATTAGGGGGAAAATGCTACAGATCTAGTCTAATCCAACTCTCAATGATACACTCACAAAGAACAACCGTGCAGATAAACTAGAGAAAAGCCAAGGTGGTGTCATAAGTTGACTCTTTTTTTTCTTCCAGTAAGTAATAATGACTGCTTTAATATACAAGACATAGTTGTTTTTATACACTCTCTGGGAGGTTACATGGTGCGGTTACCGTGGGCACACCTCAGGCAATAGCAAGATTGTAACCTCCCCTTGAGCATATTAAAACAACTATGTCTCTCAAAGCAGTCATTATTACTATACTATGTATCTACCTATTATTGCTTAGTCCTCCAGACAAAGAAGTCATTGAAATAAAAATTGTGTCCCCAAGACTCCGCTGAACCACCTATCACGTGCGCATTACACCCGCATGCAAACTCCCTTTCTTAAATCAACCAGGGACATGTTGCCAACAAGGAGAGGAGATAGAGGGAGGGACATAGGTAGATAGATTGTTATAGTAAAGAATAAATTCAGTTATGATTTAACTAATATACAACAATAAATCATATGTATCTACCTATTATAGCTTAGACAAACACATATGAAAGCCGGGAGCATGTCCCAAACAAAAGTTAGCGGGGACCGGGCAAAAAGATGCCGCCCTCAAAGATGCTGTAGCAAAACACTCCACACTCGCAGTTGTAGAATTGTTGTGGTCGAGTGGATACGTCGCCAGACTGTCGGCCACAAGGTCTGCGGTAATGTAATATGCCACACTTCACCCAGGTGAAGTAAATGGGTACCTGGTAGGAATTTATTCCTTGAAATGATTGAGCACCGTATGGCAGCCTGGCTAAAGCCAGGGTAATAATCGGGAACGCCAGGAGGGTCATATCTGACTTACATGAGCGCTACACAAGAACCCATTATTATTACTATTATATTAATATAACACGAAACGAAGGTGTTGGGTGAAAGCCAGAAGACAGCCTTCATATTGACATGAAGCGCTATCCCATGGAAAAGAGCCCAGGAAGTACCAACACGCCTGGTATCATATGCACGAGGACGCACACCCTTCAAGAAAGCCTCGGGATCCGCAGTTTGAACCGCCTCTACAATCCATCTAGAGATCCATCTAGATTCCTTTGAGGCAGGTGAGACGGGCTCTCGCGTGATAAGAAACAGCTGAACGCTATCAAAGGCAAAACCAAAACTCCAGAGGGGAAAGGAGAAACCGATCCACCAACAACGGGCAAAAACCCCCGAAAAGGCTAACCACATAACAGTGCTTCTCAGAAACCGCGAGCTTAGCAAGACGGGTCCCAAAAAAAAAAGGGAACCGGAACACCAGAAAAGTGCAACTGAGTCCAGTCAAGACACCCTTAGGGCAGGGGCAAAGCCCCCACCAGCCCCCTCGGTGGCCATAGTCACAATCGGAGACTCCACATCCAAAAGCGAATGCTTCCTACCTAACGCCGAACTGCCAGGTGACGAAGCCTCCTCAAAGGCCTTACTAAAGCTGGTAGGTTTAGTTTCAGGCCCAGCATGGTCATCACAACCATGCTACACCGCACATTAGGCTGAAAAGTTTGGTGCTAGAAGCCATCGGGTGACCGGGAGCTCTCCATCACGGGGAAACTCAACTGAGAACCTAAGGCATATCCAAAGAAAACTGCAAGTCCCAGTCAGACTGACAGACTGGGGAACCCAAGCCCCAAAGATGGGGTAAGGTGCCAATAGCTGCCCCTGGAGGAGCACTAATAGCAACAGGAGCTGGAGGCTTAACCCCAAACAAGGGCCGGTGGCACATGGTGGCAAGCTAACAGCAGCACCATACCTGGGCCTAAAAGGTCTAACAGATGCCGGAGAAGTAACACCCAAGAATAAAAAATCGAACCCGAATCTGAGTCAGGTGTGAGGCACAGGCAAGGATAGGAGCAAACCACTACATAAAACCGTGGCGCCCGTCGGGTTAACTGACATCTTCAGTCAGTAGCCCAAATAATAACTGTCATAAACCTGGTGACAATTTTGACGCCACAGCAGACACACTTAAGAACTCAGAGAATACATCTGAAACTGAGCACGGTTTAACGGGTCCAGTTCAAATCCAGCCGGTGCACAGGCAGAGATAGGTGCCAAGCCACCACCGAACGAGGTGATAAATTTGACCCCAAACTTTGGCGTCTTCCGAAACCATTGGTAACCCCATTTGCCCGAGCAAAAGAATTATCAAACCCCAAATCAAAACCGCCTGAGCTGATACAGAAACGGCTGACTGAGGCGTTTGACGCCAAACCCTGGGCGTTAGATTACCACTTCACCTCATCAGCCTCTGGTCAGTGGGTACTGGGCAGTACCGCCTCACCGCTCCACCGAAAGACTTAGCGAGTGCGGAAACTTGGTGCTCCACGATGGTGAATGGAACCACCTTGCTTAAGAAACCTGGGTCACTCCCGAACATAATGTCAGTTGTGAAACCAGAGTCACCTTCACGTCTGAGGGCATGGATTGTTTCAAAATGACTACGGTACGCACAGTCTGCAAGGCCAGCGCCTCCTACAAAGCTGGCCGTTTCAGACAAGGCAGCATGGCTTGTAGCAGCCTTTGTATTCACGGCGACTGCCTCCCTATATAAACTGAAAACCATTCGTTGTGGATGGACAGAGCCCGACTAGGTTGGGACCCTGGCAGAACAGTAGCCGTGTGTGAAAAAGCCAAGGAGCTCCGCCTGAGCGGTACCAGAAAAGGCCGACATTGGCAAAAATTTCTCCTTCGCCTTCTTAGCTCCTGTCCCAGTCAAAACTTGGGTGGGCAAGCCCTTCCGCTTCTTACCCCTGAAAACAGGGGACTAATCAAACTTCACGGCCACACTAGAGCCTAGGCTTAGCCTTACGGCAGTGTGACCAGGCCTGCTCATTTCAATGCTTCGTGAGAAGCCTCGACGAGCTCGTGACCTTTGCGTTGCACTGGGCTGATTTCAGGCACCTCAAATGTGGGAGCAAGAATACTGCCAAAATGAATCAGGTGCTTTGCACGGCTGTTGTATCGCAACAGAGCCAGGGGCCGTGTAGCCCAGGGCCTCTAAAAGACTGACTAACCCCCGCGGGGGAAAGCCGCTTATTAGGAGTTTCTACATTCGGTGTAATTGAATCTCTTGACCACGGTGTACAGGTGCCGGGCGCAGCCCAATGCCTGGCCCGGACACAGTACCGCCGATAGCCGTAGCTGGAGGGAGAAAATCCAATTCAGATCCAGAATCCTTGCTCATCGTAAACCTTTGGATGAGACAAATCAATCTTTCCGAAGAAAGCAAAACAAGTAAACAAGCTTTTCTCAAAGCGAAAAACAAAAGAGAAGTAACAAAGGTCACTAAACAAAAAGTCAACAAGCAAAACAATTAAGTAGCAAACAGCTTCGCTACACAAAAACAAAGCCGCTACAACAAAACGACACAGCGAAAACAAAAAGCCCTTGAGTAGCAAACATAGCAGCTACGAAAAGGGAAAAACATCATCTTTAGCGTCAACAAAATAACTCAGTGAGCCCAAACGAAGGAGCCACACTGTTTCGTATCGTGCTAACCGCCCGTAATGCTAGGTAAGGCAGTGAAGCTCACTTCATCCCCTGTATCTAGGGGTAAGAAGCGGAAGAGCTCGAAGCCCTGTTCACACCTCCTGTAAGTTTAAGCTCTAGTACGGCCATGTCGCTTGCTTCGTTCCCTTTAATCTAGGGGTAAGAAGCAAAAAAGGTCGTCCACCCGAGCTTCGGCTGGGTTTGGAGCTAAAGACGTGCCTCAGGCACAAAGATGACTCGTGTTTCATGACGGACTATGTCAGGAGGGACCCTTCTGTTCACTAGAGAGGTGCCTGTTATCACTTACATGAAATGTAAGGTTTTCGGGCTCGAGCCGTAAAGCCGTCGGGCCGTAAAGCTGAGGCTGAAGCTCTAGCACGGCAATGAGATTTGTTTTTCGTCCCCCCGTTTCTACGGGTAAGAAGCGGAAGGGCTCGTCCACCCAAGAGATTCAATTACAAAATATAGAGACTCCTAATAAGTTGCTTTCCCCCGCAGGGGTTAGTCAGTCTTTTAGAGGCCTTGGGCTACACGGCCCCTGGCTTTGTTGCGATACAACAGCCTTGCAAAGCACGAGCATGCACTCAAGCATGAAGGTTGACCTTGTTTACGCACTCAATTCACTTTGGCAGTATTCCTGCTCCCACATTTGAGGTGCCTGAAATCACCCCAGTGCAACGCAAAGGTCACTAGCTCGCCGAGGCTCCTCACGAAGTATTGAAATGAGCAGGCCCCGGTCACACTGCCGTAGGACTAAGCTTAGTCTCTAGTGAGGCCGTGAAGTTTGATTCGTCTCCTGTTTCTTCGGGTAAGAAGTGGAAGGGCTTGTCCACCCAAGTTTCGACTGGGACAGTTGCTAAGAAGGCGAAGGAGAAATTTTCGCCAATGTCAGCCTTTTCTGGTTCCGCTCAGGCAGAGCTTCTGGGGTTTTTCACACATGGCTACTGTTCTGCCAGGGTCCCAACCTAGTCTGGCTCTGTCCATCCACCATGAGTGGTTTTCAGTTTATATAGGGGGGTCGTTGTTGTGAATACAAAGGCTGCTACAAGCCATGCTGCCATGTCTTGAACAGCCAGCTTTGTAGGAGGCGCTGGCCTCGCAGTCTTTGCTTAGTTGTTTTGTTACAATCCGTGCCGTCAGGCGTGGAGGTGACCATGGTTTCACAACTGACATTATGTTCGGGAGTGACCCTGGTTTCTCAGGCAAGGTGGTTCCATTCACCACCGTGGAGCACCAAGGCTCCGTGCTCACTAAGTCTTACAGTGAAGCGGTGAGGCGGTACTGCCACAGTCCCACTGGCCAAGAGGCTGAGGAGGCGAAGTGGTAATCTGACGCCCAGGGTTTGGCGTCAAACGCATCAGTCAGCCGTTTCTGTATCAGCTCAGGCGGTTTTGATTTGGGGTTTGATAATTCTTTTGCTCGGGCAAATGGGGTTACCAATGGTTACGGCAGATGCCAAAGTTTAGAGTCAAATTTATCGACTCATTCGGGCGGTGGCTTGGTGCCTATCTCTCTGCCCGTGCGCCAGCTGGCTTCGAACCGAACCCGTTCACACCGTGCTCGGTTTCAGATGTATTCTCTGAGTTCTTAAGTGTGTCTGCTGTGGCGTCAAAGTTGACAACAGGTTTATGATAGTATTATTTGGGCTACTGACTGAAGATGTCAGTAAACCCGACGGGCGCCATGGTTTTAGGCAGTTAGACCTTTTAGGCCCAGGTATGGTGCTGCTGTTAGCTTGCCACCATGTGCCACCGGCCCTTGTTTGGGGTTAAGCCTCCAGCTCCAGTTGCTATTAGTGCTCCTCCAGGGGCAGCTATCGGCACCTTACCTCATCTTTGGGGGTTGGGTTCTCCAGGTTGTCAGTCTGACCGGGACTCACGGTTTTCTTTGGATATGCCTTAGGTTCTCAGTTGAGTTTCCCCGTGACAGAGAGCTCCCGGTCACACGGTGGCTTCTAGCAGCAAACTTTTCAGCCTAATGTGCGGTGTAGCGTAGTAGTGATGACCATGCTGGGCCTGTTACTAAACCTACCAGCTTTAGTAAGGCCTTTGAGGAGGCTTCATCACCTGACAGTTTGGCATTAGGTAGGAAGCATTTGCTTTTGGATGTGGAGTCTCCGATTGTGACTTTGGCCACCAAGGGGGCTGGTGGGGGCTTTGCCCCTGCCCTAGGGGTGTCTTGACTGGACTCAGTTGCACTTTTCTGGTGTTCTGGTTCCCTTTTTGTTTTGGGACCCGTCTTGCTATGCTCGCGGCTTCCGAGAAGCTCTGTTATGTGGTTAGCCTTTTCAGGGTATTTGCCCGTTGTTGGTGGCCAGACTCCCACCGTCCACTACCCTTGCTACTCCTTTGTGAGAGGAGTCGGTAGATGGATCAGTTTCTCCTTTCCCCTCTGGGGTATTGGTTTTTCCTTTGATAGCGTTCAGCTGTTTTCTTATCACGCGAGAGCCCGTCTCACCTGCCTCTAGGAATCTAGATGTATCTCTAGTTGGATTGTAGAGGCGGTTCAAACTGCGGGTCCCGAGGCTTTCTCGGAGGGTGTATGTCCTCGTGCGCATGATACCAGGCGTGTTGGTACTTCCTGGGCTCTTTTCCATGGGGTAGCGCTTCATGTCATTATGAAGGCTGCCTTTTGGCTTTAACCTAACACTTACGTTCCATGTTATAATAATATAAAAGAAATAATAAAGGGTTCTTGTATAGCGCTCATGTAAGTCAGATATGACCCTCCTGGCGTTCCAGATTATTACCCTGGCTTTAGCAAGGCTGCCATACGGTGCTCTAGCATTTCAAGGAATAAATTCCTACCAGGTACCCATTTACTTCACCTGGGTGGAGTGTGGCAAATGTAGATCAATGTCTTGCCAAAGTCATTAGTGCGGCGGTGGGACTCGAACCACGGACCTTGTGACTGACAGTCCGGCGACATATACACTAGACCACAAGAACTCTACAACTCTTAAGGACATTGCGGCATCTTTGAGGGCGTCATCTTTTTGCCTGGTCCCCCGCTAACTTTTGTTGGGGACATGCCTCCCGCTTTTATCTGTGTTGGTCTAAGCAATAATATGTAGATGCATATGATTTCTTGTGGTAAATTAGTTAAATCATAACTGAATTTATTCTTTACTATAACAATCTATCTACCTATGTCCCTCCCTCCGTTCCCTCTACTTGTTGGCAACATGTCCCTGGTGTGTGTGTATTTGGGTTTTTACAGACGTGTATCAATCAGATATGATTATTTACGTCTATAGGGACCGACTTTTAACGTCACCATCCGAAAGACGTGACTCAGTTTCGAACCTGCGTCCTCGGCTGAATCAGTTTGTAACTTTCACTGTTAGCTGGATTACAGGCGCACGCCACAACGCCTGGTTGTATCTGGGACTGCTTATAAGTGACAGGTGGTAAAGCGGGGTCTTGGGATGGGGTATGAGCAATGAAGACTTTTTAAATTCCAATGGCTGCTTTGACTGTTCTCCTACAATTTAAGGGACAGTGCCCTGTAGGCTGATCATTCACAGGTGGGAGTCCTGGTCTTGATCTTATGTCTTGGGTATTTGTTGATGGTCTTTAGGGCTGTGGTGACAGGCTGGATTTCCTGGTCTAGATGGTCGGCATCGCTGAGTTGATGGGCTTGGCAGATGAGGGCGTTGGTGACTGAATGTAGTACGGATGGATGCTTGAGTGATGTGGGCGAGGAAGTGGTCTAAGTCACGTCTGCTACGCGGCCAGATGACGAATGTGTCGTCGACATATCGGAGCCAGGGAAAAGTGCCGTTGTTTCGAAGCGCTCTATGAAGATGTTGGCTATATGTTGGCGTTCTTTGACGATTCGGCAGGACTTGGTGACAGGAACATTCAATATCGAAACTGACTATGATGTCTGTATCCTGTAAGGTGGTCTTGGAGAGATTGTCGACAAAATGCTTGGAGTTATTGATGTGATGGTGCGATTGTCCTACGAGTGGTTTGAGAATCGAGGTCAGGTGTTTGGCTGTGTCATAGTAAGGTGATCCTCCCGTTGAAATGATGGGGGGAAGTGGTATGGTAGGTTTGTGTATCTTCGGCTGGCCAAACAGGATGGGGCAGGTAGTTGAAGATGAGCAAAGTTTGAAGCAAGGTGGCTTGGATATAACTTCTTTTCTGTGAAGAGAGAGGAGTCCTTGTTTGAGTTTCCTTTCCGTTGCTAGTGTGGGATCTTTCTTTAGTTGTTGGTAAGTCAGAGTCTCCAGGAGCGCACCGATCTTATTGTTGTAGTCGATCCCCTTTGTTCAGAACTACTGTAGCGTTGCCCTTATCTACCTGTACAATATGTATTGACGGGTTGCTGCGTAGATCTTTGATAGTAGCTCGCTCTGATTTGCTAATGTTTGGTTGTGGTGGCCTAGCTGTGGATAGGGCTTGGGTGACTTGGAAACGGATTTTGTCCGCTGCGGTTCAGCTCAGAAATCTCAGTTTGGGTTCTACTTGTTGGATTACTTCTGAGAACAGGACCTTCTTGGGTGACACAGCGAAGTTGAGACCTAATGATAGGACTTTGTGTTCGGTTTCCGTGAGTGGATGGTTGCTGAGGTTAATAAAGGTGTAGTCTGGTTGGTTGATTTCTGGCTGTTAGTTAGAATTAAGTTTGTTGAATTTGACGTCCTGCTTCTGTCGGGTTGACTGGAAAGTTTTCCCAGCTGTAGAAATGTTGAAGGCCTGGCATTTCCAAAGATCAGCCGGTTCCAGTAGTTGAGAGAGGTTCACTTTTGATGTTTGAATGTCTGGCTCCTTGGTATGGAGTTGATGGCGGGTTTTGGCGATGCCCTCTCTGACAAGGTCTTGTTCTGCCTTGTGTATGATCAGTTTTGCTCGTGGAGTGCTGATTGAAAGCTTGAGTTGGAGTCCGGTTGGGGTGATGACTGCGTCATGGCAACAGTTGAGAAAGGTTAGGTGATTCTGGAGTTGGCTTCTTAAAATTAGTTATACTGCAGTTGCTGGGATGATACTTGGGTCGGCTCCCCATAGAGCTGAGTTAGATGCTGCTTGTAAGTATCGGCTTGCATGATGATAGGCGTGCGGGTACACCATGTGAGAAAGAGAGAGGATTAAGTCCTGAAAAGGACTCTCGGTTATCTTTCTTGAGGGTGTGTAGTCCTGAAAAGGACTGTTGGTGTAGTCTTGAAAAATACTGTTGGTTATCTTTCTTAGCTTATAGTTCTAAGGGGAACTCTAGTGCTTGGAGAGAATGGGTGGCAGGAGTGGCTCGATGTTTCAAATAGGTTGACTATCCTTCGTCAGGAGTGGAGAATAGCTGGCATCCATGCATGAGCTCAAGTCATCGGGGTGCGGATGTAGAATAAATATACATGAACATTTGGGCTTGAGTCATCGTGGACTGGACATGGGGGTCTGCTTGTCCATCTGGGCTGGAGTCTACGGGTTGCGGACTTGGGGAGGTTCAAATCCATGAGTGGGGTCTGCTGTCGGCGAGACTCTATGTGTGTCCCACACTTTTGCATATATAATTAGGTATTTTCGCATATTTAAAGAGCTATAGCCTTTAAACTACATACTCCAAAGTTGAACTTAGGCTGTATTTTGATACCATGTACCTTCATATCAAATTCATTAAAATCCGCCAATCATTACTAAAGTTATCGAACAGAAATCAATTTTTTTTACAAACGGACTGACAGCATAGTTACTAGATCCCCTCCGACTTCGTCAGCAAGGGGATTAAAAAGACTAAAATATATGTGTAAGAGAAAGTAAAAAAGAGAACAGGGGATATATATACAGAAATAGAAAGAAGAAAATTAAAGACGAAGACTTTAACAAAAATACAAACAAATAGAAAGATAGAATGATATAGAAAGAGGAAAGATCGGTAGAACAAGGGAAACGCTCTCGGCGGTCTTGCCTGCATTACGCAATTCGATATGATGAAAAATTGAGGTTGGAACATTATTTATAGGCAAGGTGGCCCATTAGCAGGCCCCAAAAAATGAAATCCTCTGAATATAATCACATTTTGAAGTGAATGTTGACTAAGAATCATCAGAAGCAATATTTACTATTGATTGAACCACAATCGATAACTTGAATGAAATATGAACAAATTAATTCAACAAATTATTAATTCTCATATTAGTTGTGAAAACATAATCTAAGTCTACTGACCTTGTGACCTGGAATTTGTGTCATATGATTGGTGATACTTGATAACCCTTGGGTACAAGTTTCATGGAATTTGAACAAACAATTTTGAAAATATGCTAAAAATTTAAAATCTTGATGTTGATGCAACAACAGTGTGTAAGTTTGTTGACTTCAAACGACCTTAGACCTTAACTTAGTGACCTGGAATACTACTCTCATGATTGGGGATACTTGATAACCCTATAGTCCAAGTTTTATTGACTAAGAATTTATACCTCAAAATAATATCAAAAATTCAAAAACTTGACCATAGGTTAAGTTTTCGATGATGCCACAACATAGTCCAAGTCTGTTGACATGAAATGACCTTGACCTTGTGACCTGAAATTCTACTCATATGATTGGGGATAACCCTATAGTCCAATTTTCATTGACTTAAAACTTATACTTTCAAAATTATATCAAAAATTCAAAAACTTAACCATAGGTTCAGTTTTTGATGTTGACTCTGTCGCCGGAAAAGTTACGCCTATGTCTTGCTTTTTGCTACGTAGGTGAGACAAAAATAAAAGGAACTGCTTTTGTTTTGTTTTGTTTTCAAAATTACAACCCTTCTCAATCTCGATCACCTTTCTTTCCTTTCCTTTTCTACTTCCATATGACCTAATTCTTGGTGTACAAACCACATAGTGTTACCGAAAGCCTTGAATTGTGAATGAAATACGATATTTCCCTATGGAAAGAAAGATTCAATACTCTTAGAAGATGTAAAGAGCTATGAAGAGAATTCTACAATATTGAGAAACATCCCTGCTGCAATGGAGAGAAGGGCAAATCAGAGGGTTCATTGGACAAGATTAACAGCTGCTAAACAATACTGAGAGTGATTAGGTATTACAAATTTGAAGTAGGGCCTACTGTATTAAAACATTAATTTGCATTAGTGGAGACTTGAGAAGAAAAGCAGAAAAAGCTATATGTTGTTACATATTTATATCATATTTCAAAGACATGTAGTAAAAGGAGCCCATCCTACTAAAAGAAAAATCAAAACATCCCACTATTAAAGCAATTATATATGTTTTAAGATACAAACTGGAAAGATAAGAGAAGGAAAAAAAAATATACATTTCACAGAGTCTAACAAATCCTATTAGAGAACACACATGGGATTTACAGGGGCCATATACCTGATGCATTTTTGTCTGATATAGAGCTTAATATATCCTCTGGTAAATATGAATAATAAACTAAATTTATAAAAAATACTGACCCATAATCAACTTCAAATGGACAACTCATTTGACCCCAGCCACATAAAGGTGTGAGGTGACTTAATGTTTTGTTCTTCATATGTGATTTTGTGGTTCTTCTATGAATTGGTAACATGTCAGGAATATGCACCCCTTTAAAAGATAGGATTAAGAATAATCCACGACAAATAGAGAAACAGAAGGGGATTTGCTTTATATGAGTAGAACCTACATATGCTTAACATGGATATAATGTATAAGAAAAAAAAGGATTAAATAAAAGAAATGGCAAATGGGTGAAGATGCATGAGCTTTGAGTTGTTTCTTTTAAGGGACTGTAAACCGTTACCAAGAATTTTATGATCACTAATGCTAAACAATTATAGTGGTTTTACTGTTTTCCCTTGTAACTCGTCTCGACTTTAAGGGAACACACATACATTTTAAATTTCAACTTTAAACCTTCTTTATAAAAAGAATGTACTCTATTCAATTTGATTATTTTGTCCATTTTATTTTATTTTTTATTTTACTTCTCTTTATACATTTCATATTTTTTGTAATTGTATTTTATCATTAGTTTGCAACCATTTTTGGAAGTTCATCATTAATTGTTGGCATCTTCTTTTCTTATTCTTTTGCGCATTCCACATGAAAGAAAATTCATTCTGTCTACAAGTACCTTGTCAGTACACATCCTATAATAGGCCAGTTCGTAACTGCAGTTTGAAAATTTGGTTTTAAAAAATGTGCAAAATTAGAAAAATACTGGATACATGTTCAAACATTCCTTTTATGTTATGCCCATGATATTTCATGATACACAGGTAAAGTTTTGCATGTCGTAATGGAATTCACATGACCCCTCCAGTTCTAGAGTCCCTATTAGGCCTCTCCATGTTCAGATATAACTTTAGTGGATATTTGGTTCTAATTACAAACTGGGTAATTGGACAGCTCCTGCCAAATCTAGCTCCTGCCAAGTCTAGCTCTTACAAGATACACATCGAAATATCAGTACAACTGCTGTTATGAGATGGATGATTGCAAAACCCATAACTAAACTTACAAAAAAATACAACTTCTGAACCCTTATAACAATATAATGTACATCTACAAAAGATTTTTGGTCAAATATTCACAAGTTCTCACTGTACATGTAGTAACCAACATGTCAAACCTCAGAGGTATACATAACTTCTATTAGGAGGTATTGGGTAAAATGATCTGGTGAGTAGGAATAAATTATCACAAGGTAGACATTGAAATACCTGCATACTTACGATGTGTGTGTGTGCGTCCCACGGTGAGGCCTGATCTGTGGAATAAAGTGGTTAAACAAATGTATTAGGCATCTCAAAGGAAATATGATTGGCAGATAAAATCATAAAAATAAACACAAATTAAAAAAATTTGTTTGGTAAAGATTATACCAAGTTTATACATTCATTTCAAAATAGATTTATGTTGAAAAAATATTAAGACGTTTTTCACTTTTCAGCCCTACATTTTACTGCATATAAAATTGTCCACATATAGGATACATAGAAATGGTATACACTCCAAAATGATGAGGACATGTGCAAACAAAAGCAAAGATGAAGACTCCCAATGTGTGGGCATATACTGCTATAATGCTATAAAGAACTCATACTATTTCAAACATATGAAGCCAAAATAATGAACAGTAGACATACCTTCTTGGAAACATCTCCAGGCGGTCAAAGAAAGGGAATGGCCTCCGGCGTCTGGCCCCACTGACCACACCCAGTCTTGCTTGACCACGATAGTGCAGCGGGCCTGGTTTTGAGTGGCCATGCACTACCCGTCTCGGCTTCCTCCCTACTACTCCTATAGCAGGGCGTTTACGTCCCGAGAACCTCAGCAGTGTTCGACCCAGTATCCCCCCTCGGTCTCCCCCCTGCTGCTTCTGCGAATCAGTCTGTAGGAAAGGAGAATGAAGTGAGTTTAAAAAATCATTCATACTAGAAGGGGAAGTCCACCCTTATATTATGTTGACTGTAATAAAAGCATGAAAATAAAAATATGAAAGTTACGAATTTTAAACCTGTCATCAGTGAAACAAATGTGACATCATGCAAGCTCATCTCCAATTTGCTCTGTAGGCTACAGACAATTTCATAAATTTTAATTTTCTTACATATTGATGACGGAATAGATACGTATCATACAGGGGTTGCTTAAACCATACTTGCAATGATAATACTTAGGGTGAATATTTGATTGAAACATTAATTGATTGCACCTTTAACAATTCATCACTTAAAGGTACTGTGTCCCATTTGCAGGCCCAAAAAATGAAAATGTTAAATTCCAATGGCATTTGAAAGACAATACTAATTTAGAACTTCCCTAAAAAAAGGGGGCTTGACAATTATAACCTAGATGTTTCTGTTTCAAACTTTTTTAACAATAAATAAAACAGATTATGTTTTCAGATAAATTAATTTTGAAAACACCCTATATCATTGTGACAAATAACGGTCATATACTACCGGTATGTAGAAACGTTGGATGCATCTCAGCTTTGATTCAACTAATCATTAAAAGTTGCTGCTACGTTGTAAAGTTTTGGCACATTGTCAAGTCCTTCATAAAAAAATTGTGTTTGGTATATATATATTTCGAATATATAGCATGCTCATCTGTTTAGTTATTTTTTTGTTTTGGGGGTTGGAATTGTTAGAATACTAAAAATAGGGAGGCATAGAAATAAATTTACTTACTCCAGGCTATAATCACACATTGCCTCGCCTCGCGGCAATCCGGGCCGACCTCCGCAGGTTCTGGTTTGCCCGATTGGCGGCACGACGTTGCTCCCTCTCTGCGGCGAGTTGAACAGCGGCTGCAGCTGCGATCTCTCGCTCTACCAGACGCGGTGATCTGCGTCTCGGGTTGAGTTGCTCACGCTCCTCCGCCCTCCTTCGCTGTTCATCCTGCTGTTGGCGATAAGCAGGAACGACCTCCGCACGACCGTTCTCGCGATGCAACTTGTTGACTGTATAAACCAAACGAAAACATAAATGGGGACATGCTACATGCATGCATGGCATTTCACAGATCACATTCAAATACACGATTCCATTGATACTTTAATATACCCCCTGTCAACGCACCAACGTACACATCCAATGATCCCATATTAGAACTATAGGGTTGGAGGGACCACGTTTGTGTTCCCAAAATCTCTGGTAAAGGGGTAGGCTACTTTTCACGCAACAAAGTAAGGCCTGTACATACACAAAAATCCAGCTTGTATTGACTTAACACACCAGAGATAGGGAGTGCTTTCAAAGGGAGGGAACATGCATATGCAATCGGTGGCCCTCAGTCCACTGGAAAATTCCAGTTCGCTAATGGTCTGGGCAAATACATGTATAGTCTATGGTCCACAAGACGCCATTTTAAAATGCAAGTTATTAGAGTTATTACTATTAGAGATTTACTTTGAATAAATGCATACCGTGTTGCGTGCAGTAGAGTTCAACAGCGTTTTCGTCTAGCGAGTGACGTCCACGCCGGCTGCAACGTCTGCCATTCCCATGAAGCCCAATATGTGCAGAGCACTGGACCTCGGCTGGCTGTCTGTAATAAAGGAAAAACATAAAACAGGACATTACTACTAGATACTACTAATTGGTAATAACAGAATGTAAATATTAAGTGCACATGTTGCAATTTTGGTTACACATTCGATAGGGTAAGGCCAAACTTAAAAAAAAACATGTTTAGCATCCTACTTTTTTTCGAATTGAGGCCTTTTTTTTTCTTCTTCTTCAAAATGGCAGCTCGGTACATTTTCCCTGACAGGCTATTTTCAAGATAGCCACCAGCATTAAAAAAAAAAAATCAGAAATAGATTTAGGTCTACTGGTAGATGCATTTTAGCATTGTTACTTTTCTTATTAAAAAAATCACCCAAATTTAAAACAAAAGAGGCGGCCTCCAAAAAGGGAGTGGGCGGGGACGCTAAACATGTATATCTATATTTGTTTAATTAATGGCCTGATTACAAAGAACGACCCTAAACAAATCACTTTTAACTCACTGGAGGGTCAATATACTGCGTGCATTAATCAATTGATGGTTGGCCGTTGGTAAATTCATTTTTTATTTAGAAAATAACTCTATACATACTCTCGGTGTTGCCAGCACTCGTCACCTCCATCTACAGGCAGGGGTGCCTTCCTCCCACAACGCTTACCCTCCTGGGTAAACATCACACAGTTCCCAGTGAACTTGTTGCCGTAAAAGACCATTATTACACAAGTGAAATAACTTTAACTTTTAGGCAAGGCGACGATGACGAATTCACGAACGAAGCAAAAGCTAAGTAAATATCTCAAAACGACTTGTCTAGGACAGAATCTAGCAGAG
>BEXV01004463.1:11167-23791 GCA_003118195.1 Hemicentrotus pulcherrimus | reverse complement strand
CCCCCCCCCCCAAAAAAAAAAATCATTTTTAAATAGTATCCATCTTGTAATGTTTTCACACACTATGGAATTATGGAAATGCAAGCACTTCTTGCAACAAACAGAACTTTTTGAATCCTTGCTCATTTTTCCTGATTGCGGTGTCATATGAAAGGGCAGTAACTCAACTTTCTCGAAATGTGATTTTCTCTTTGAAATTCAAATACCTTCCGCCAAATGACTTTTTGGTTTCCTCTCTTCAAATTCATTTTACTCACTCCTGCGTGAAATGTGTATTATATGAGTTGCATCAGATGAAAAAAGAGGATCTGAGCTTTCCAAATATGATTTATAAATTATAATTGTGATTAAGTTATGCTAAAACATCGATAATTCTGGGTTTCGTTTTTTCTGGGACGCACTGTATCCCTCTCATTCAGGAAAAATAAGTTCGCCGGAAAATCTGGATATTGTTGAAATGAATTTGTATTCTGCATTTTCTAGCTAGCTGCCTGTCGTGGCATCACACATTTTAGTCGTGGTTGGCAAGTCAAGTCATATTTTTCTTTCAGATGGAAAAGGGGCGGCATTTTCCTTGCTTTGTGTTACACATTTTTTAAAGTAAAAAGGAAATTGTAATTCTTTATGATTGTATGATCTCTTCTTGCAGTGTCACGAAATATTGTTTATGTTTTTCTTTGTGTGTCTACTTAAAAAAGTAGACATCTTGTACTGCTTCAAAACACTTGAAAAACAAGGACCACATTCCCTCCCCTGAATTTTCACATTCAAATAGTGGACATCTTGTACTGCTTCCACACACTTAAAAAACAAACACCATATTCCCTCTTCTGAATTTTCACATTCAAACAGTGGACGTCTTGTACTGCTTTCACACACTTAATAAACGAGGAGCATATTCAAAATCAAGGACTAGTGTGGTGAACACATCTACCCAGGAAAACTGTGAAGTGTTGATTTCACTCTATATAACATGAAATTCTATTTAAACATTATAATTGATGGCGCTACCCAACCAATAATAAGTTGTCTGGAGTGAATGAAATTACAGCTGACGAAGAAAGTTCAACGGAGTGAATAAAAAGAAAGAAACGGTACTGTAGGCAATGATGACATTCTCTCTTCCACTTGTATAACTTGATCTCAAACATTTTATTAAGAAACATACAGATTTAAACAAATGCATATACTGATTGCTGATTACTGTTTTCAAACGTTAAACAAACTCAAACATTAACATGAACACACTGTGGGAATTTACTGAAATCTACCGCAGAAAATACATCACAAAACTAATGGGTCAAAATTACTCAGGACTATTAATTAGAAACAGTTGCAATGACATGAAGTATTGCATTTGCACTGCTTTCAATGGCGAGTTCTAAAAAGGGACACTGCAAAACTTGTTTATTTACACAATCATGTCACAGAGAAACTGAAAATGCGATTTATTATTGTTCATATTAAACAGACATGAAAGATTGCTTCTTTTCCTTTGTCAACAATACAACATTCCAACAATAGGGGAGAAAGTTCACTTGAAATTCACTTCAGCACATGCAACCTTTTGCTATTTTTTTCTAAATAATTAAGGAACACCGTCAAATTTATCAGATTTCTTAAGCATAACGTTAAGAAAAAAATATCAGAAGTTCTATTTTTTAAAGACTTCATGATCTGTGATCTTCTGGATACTACAATAATAATAATAATAATAATAATATCTAGAAATTCAATTCGTCATGGGGACGAATTAGATGGTCTGTCTTCAATTCTTATGATCATGCTCATCTTCAATTCAATACCCAATAAACTGATGGTAATGTTAAATGATGTATTAAGATATGGATTGATGAATGAAGTACTGATGAACTGATAGATTGAACCGATGTGAAATGAACCGAATTGATGAACTAAACGGATAAACTGATGAACTGAACTAAACTGATGAGTTGAACTGATGAACGAAATATTGAGAAATTATCATGATTCATAATGATCATGATCAAATTTAATGCAAAAACTATCAAAATAAGTAGGCCTAATGAATATGACACAAAGTATTGAGAAATGAACTACTTGATCATGATCATGATTGTCATGATGACGATAATGATAATCATGATGATAATGTGTTGGCCACTATCATATTGTATAATACCTGTTGCCATCTTCTAAATATTGTATTTTTATGTCCTTGCTCCTTGAACATCAAACTTGTTCACATAGTTATCTTACAACAATGAAAGAAACACTTCATTTTTTATTCTAAATCCAATATTATGGTTTATGTTCTGCCCATCAAGTTTTGGTAAAGACACAGCAAACGTGGTGATGACATCATTTACTTCACATAACACTGTTAACACTAGAAGTAATCTGATCTTGCTTCTAAAATGCTACTCAGAAGTGCCACTAATGTTATCTTTTTCTCCTTGAAGATGCCACTGTAAAACTAAATAATTATTAAAGGTATAAATTTGCTCCATGAATATAAATTGCAAGGTATTATTTGTATCGTTTTTATGAACTTAAAAACAAATTTGTTTTGTATCCATAATTTATCATTTGCAAAATGATGGTCTATTCTCAAATACTGCAAATTTATCGATATTTGTTTCTACATAATTGCAATAATAAAACTGAAAGTTGTTTTACTCCTTAAAGATAAAATGTAAACACAAACATATCTATCATACTATGATAAGTTAAAAATAAAATAAAAAGAGTCAAGATATTTTCTCAAGTTTAACTCATAATCATCTTTGGCCGATGTTTTACAAGAAAACAATCACAAACATATCAAATGATACTTACTAGGCCAATCCAAGTATTGCAAGTTCTTTAATGTCCAGCTCATTATGACAAAACAAAGTTTGCAAAACTTCTGCTAAAATCACAGTAAATGGTTCCAATTAGGTAAAGGAAATCCAGCGGATCCTTCTTGCACTGCTGATTACGGATAAAGTCTTTAATGTTTTTCCAGGTTCTTGATTGCAGTGCTGGTGTCTTGCACTGGATTTGACTGATTTCACTTTTACCCGGCAGTCTACTACTGGTCAGGTACGGTCGAAAAGAAGTACCAATCGCCGATTTCTCCTCATCAGTCCATGTACGTCTTGTTGTTGCTGGTTTCTTGTGTCTTTCATGGGCACTTGCAGCTATGCAGACAGCTAGAAAGGGAGAAAGTAATAAGAAAAAATATAGAAAGTCAGTATAATGAAGCTTACATTATAAAACATATTCAGGCAAAGGACAGAGCCAGGTCTGATTTGAATGTGGTACAGGACTGCCAAAAGTACACCTACCACTAGAAATAGGCCATTATCTGCATTTTTAACATATTTTATCAAAATTGGCTGTTCACCAACTTGTGTTTTTTGATAATTTGTATTCATTTTGACAAAAAGGATTGGTATTTTCTGGCAAAACGTGGACCTTTCGTACATGTGTCAATATACGTGTATGGTGAAGCTTTAAGCAAAGTTGGTGAAAGCTAGGCTCAACAGTCATTGCATGGGCAACATTTTGGATATTGGTGAAAGTATATGCCATCTGTCTTAGGCTTGAGGATCATGAGTGTGTTTAGCAGGGTTAGAATGGAGGTCATAAAAGGAAAGGGCGGTGCCAGTTTGGTTTTATTCACACATCATTAACTTTTGACATAAATTAGTTTTCAACACATCGTAATTCGAGTAAAGAAAATGATGTGGTTAATGTATTAAAATTGGTTGCAAGATCAACAGGTTTAGACACTGCACATATTAAATAAAACATTCTGCCTAAAAGATAGCGGTCCTTGAGTTTGAAAAAAGGCAATCCAAAATTACATGCAATGCAGGCGTCGCATTAATGCGCATCGATGTCATTACTATGGTAACTTGGGACTTTGAACACACAAAAGCGTGTAGAAAGTGTTATATTCAACGGTCATGACGTTTCATATCGTATAATGGATTGTGCAATGGCAAGGATAGCGTATCTGATCAATCAGAAACCAAAACCTTCTACCAAATGGCCCATCTTGTATTAAAGCATTTGTCCCCTCTATCCATATATACCAAAATCATTACAATAAGCCTAGGCGCTATGTAATGTTTTGTAATGTAATGAATATGTTTTGACTAATACATGATGATTACAAAATTGCCGGGAAACCGCCTACCAATTCATATATTTGGTCAATTTGTTTCTCTCGTGGTCTTTGAGAGATATAGGGTAGTCCCATATACATCTTTCTGTGTATAGTGCTTGTAACTTTACGAAGAATGGGCAAATTTCTTATCATTTTGATGATTCCAGAACCTTGCAGATGCTAGCAGCTAGATGATCAACCTTTTCTGATCGATTCCACAACGTTTCTTTCACAATGTAATCGCATGACCATAACTGGTTTTTACCTTTAAAGCATGTCATTCAACTATGTATCTCTTTGGTAGGTCCTTTCATGTAAAAGATTAAAAAGCACTACAACAAACTCATGACAGTTCAGTGTTCTACATCATACAGATTAAATGCATAACTTGAATGCTGATCGCGTCTTACATGTAGTTCTCTTACTTTGCAGAATGACCCTATCTTTCAAGAAAAAAAAATTTTTTTTTATTTTTTTTTCCTTTTTCTTTTTTTGGTCTTCCTTGTTTTTTTTCAGAGGTTGAGTCAGGTTAAATAGGTAGAGAACATTCAAAAGCACAACAGTGATGAGATCAAGCAAAATGATTTGGATGACAGATAAAGCCAAACAAAGGGTAGAATTTCTTTTATTTCCTATTGTTTTTCAGACTAGTACACTCGGTGCTTTCAGCCAAATCTAATCGTTTTATTTCAATTCTATTCCAATTCAATTCTCACATCATGGTTTTTAATTTTGATTCAATTCAAATTCTTGGTTCTTAAAAATCCTTTAATTCGACTCAAATTTGATTCACAGCTTTTAAATATCATTTTGACCTGATTCAAATTCAATTCACTGACTTTAAAAGATAGTTTGGATTCAATTGCAATTCACTGCATTAAAGTCCATAATTGGGAAAAATCGATTTGAATCCAATTTCAATTCCAATATTCAATTTTGAGTCAATCAATATTGTTTTTCACTTCGAAAGAGAAGGTTAGGCAGTGATACAAACAAAGAATAATAAAACGTTACATTTCTGCGTGATAAACAGTCAATTGTACAGTTAAAGCAAAGTGCTACTGTACGGTTTTTTTTAGTTATCTTTGTATTTCTTTTTACCGTTTTTTTCTTCTGGGGCACCCTGTTTATAATAAGTTAGAAAGACTAAATTAATCATACATACCATCGCTGGAATCCACATCAATTTCGTCAAGGCTCTTCCCAGCCAAGTCCTTGATGTTTTCCTTCTCCAGGTGCAAAAGAACTTTGCCCAGTTTGGCCACTTGCAAAGTTGAGTCAGGAAGCCGATAATAGGATCTGTGCGTCCTGATATCATGACCCATGTACTTGGCCAAGATATCAAGTTTATTGTCTTTGAGGTTCATGATCTGTGATGTTATAGCTATGTGCTTTCTGAGTTTTGTGGCTCTCAGGTTTTCAGGGTGGATAGCTCCACATGCTTCTGCATGTGTTCTTATTGTATCTGTGGCACGCAGGTCATTGGAAGTACTTGGAATTCCAACGTTAGCTCTGAACTTCCACAGCAGATCTAGGGTTTCTTTCATGTCTTCAGTAACTAGAAGAGGCACATTGTTTTCTCTCTTACCAACAATTTCCACACGCCAGAAAACTTTGCAGAGTTCCTTTTCCCAATTGGTAAGACCTGTTTGGAAAATTCCACTGCTCTCATTGGTCAGATTCATGTAGTCATCAGTCTTCATTTTTGACACTTCCCCTGGGCGTCGCCTGTTGAAAACAGTAAGCTGGGATAGTGCAGCTTCAGCAAGACATCCCCAGGCTTGAGGAGTTGGTTCTGCACTCAACAAGTTTCTTTGTGTAGCAGCCTCATGCTTTAGAAACTTACGCAGCTTTGAGATATCTTCTGTAAGTGGAAGCAGTTTAGGAGTATTTCTTTCTTCTCTCTCATAGTGCGTAGAGCGTGGGTGCTGACCTCTACTTTCCACTTTAACTTGTACAGCTTCAAAAACTGCTTGCATTGCTCCTCCAACCTTTCATCACCGGTTTCCACTGCTTCTGCTTCTAGAACCTCACTCGCTCTTTGCAAAGAATGTCCTACTTTCAGTGCTGAACTCGGAGTAGTGTATAAGCGGGTTTTTCTGTCAAACCCTGCAGCTGCTCTTGTTGCTGCCACAACAGCAGCGAATGCTTTAGAAGATATCATATCTGTCAGACTTGCATTCTCTTGTTTTCTAACCTCCCTGTAGGAAATGACCACTCTCCCTAATTTACGCATTTTTTGACGAACATATGAATTTTTATCAACATCATGAGAGTGTTTCATTGCAAGCCTTTCTCCACATGCTAAAGCCAATTTGTCCGACTTGATCAATCTACCAATACTGTCACTGGATCCTTCAGATAATATCTCTCTCAATTCCTGGGAAACTTCATGAGGGACAGGAAGCATATTACGACTCTGTTTCATCACTCTGCGCCTCTTTTTTGGTTGTGATTGTTCTTCTTTGCTGTCAGCAGGTTGTAATTGACACTTATGCTTCCACAATGAGTCTTTAGGGAAAAAATGAAAGACAGTACCTACAAGGAAAAAAACTATGTGGATCTACTTGACACTTTGGCTTGTAGGAAACAAGAAGGGTTCCCTTGTTTTCTCTAAGCACTCTGGTATTATGTAAGTAGTTCCCTTGATTTCTCATCTTGACATAGAAATTCTGCTTCTCTGTTTTATTACCAGTTGATTGCCATTTTTGTACTTCAAGTTCATCCCCATGTTGTGAGGCTAGATGGCGTGGTAGTTTCTTTTGAGGCAATTCACAGAACTTGCAATACTGAGGTTTGTCCCAGGTTCTTTTGCCCTCATTGGATGTGATCATAACTTTAACTCCTTGGCCTGTTGAGCTCGAAATTGTATTACTTTGAACAGGCTTTGAATGTCCTTTGAGACGTCAGAATCCATGTCATCTTGTTGGATGTCAGCAGCAGCATCAAAACTTTGAAGATTATATGAGTCTCCTCGGTCTGCATTTTGATAATTTCCTAGCTTACCCTTTCTTGGGAATGTCCGTCTTTTTGCTGCAAAAGCAACATGTTCCCCTTCTATCAGAATCTGGATATGACTCCTCATAATCAGGATCACCACCATCAGAAACGTCACTGTCTGATGCACCTGATAATGTTTTTGAAGCCAATGAACAAGATGCTGACACTGCAGGATGTTTTGGGGATGGTGCTGACTGAGATGACTTCATTCCTCTGGAAAGAGGTGGGAACGGAAGAGGCTGTTCTTCAAAACTAGTACCAACGTCTTTAGGGACATTTGCATTAACCGGATCTTTTGGAACGTCACCATCAACAGCGTCTCTTTGGACGTCAGCAGCAGCATCTTTTTGAACTTCGGTATCAAAAGTATATATTTGGATGTCAGCAGCAGCATCTTTTAGAACTTCGGCATCAACAACGTCTATCGGGGCGTTGGCATCAACAGTGTCCATGAGGACGTCAGCATCAACGTCTTTTCGGACATGAGCATCAACAGCATCTGTTCGTACCTCATCATTACTAGCATCTTTTTGGATTTCGGCATAAACAGCATCTATTGGGGCATTGGCATGAACAGTGTCTTTTTGGATGTCAGAATTAATAGTGTCCAGTAGGATGGCAGCATCAACATCGTCTTTTCGGGCATCGGCATTAACAGCATTTGTTCGAATGTCAGCATCACCAGCATCTTTTGGTACTTTGGCATCAACAGCGTCTATTGGGGTGTTTGCATCAACATCGTCTAGTGGGACGTCGGTATCAAGGCGTCTTTTGGAAAGTTAACATCACCACTTTCCCCTTCATAAACAGAAACATCACTGACTGATTCAACTAGCAATGTTTTTAATGGTACTAAACAAGATGCTGACACTACAGCGTGTTGTGGTGATGGTGCTGACCGAGGTGACTTCATTGCTCTGAAAAGTAGTGTGAATGGAAGCGGCTCTTCTTCACAGCTTGTGTCATCAACATCGGAAGAGTCTCCTACACAACTAGGGTCACACATTTCATCATCAGTCGGTGAACAAGAAGACTTGCCTTCATTAACCGCACTGCATGAATGGGACACTTCCTGTGCTTCTGCATCAACCTTTTTTATGTTAAAAATATTTATACTGCAAAATTAATCGTTAGCTCCAGAAACATTTGTGATACGATCCAAGGGAATTGAGTCACTTTGGCAATTTTCAATCTTGAGTTTTGTTACAACCATATTGTGAGTTTAAAATGCTACAATTTGATCCAAACCCCATCATTATTGGTCATCTGGTTCCAGAGATTTCAATTTGGATACCCTAAAATTCAGATTTGTATAATGATTTGAAAAGAAAAGTGGACACCCTGATTATGTAGAATTAAGCATTTTTGACCGCTTGGGACACCCTATTTGAAAATTATGGCTAATGCCTGGGCTGTTACCACAAAGATAGGGGTGCTATAGAGTACCGAAGCTGTGTCATAATAAAAGTCTATTCTTAAAATTACTCAATTTTTTCTTCATTTTCCGAAAGAGCATCAAATGTAATGTTCAAATGTTGAAAACCAATTGAGAAATGTTAAGTATTGGCTGAGATATGACCATCTGAATGAATAGATTTCATGTAGGAGCTCAGTGTTATATTGCTCTGGTTCATAGAAGAGCCAGAGCAATAAATAAATAATTATAATTATAAATAAATAATTATAATTATAATGCTTATATAATTATATAGCGCCTAACACTTACTTTGTCAGAAGTCTCTAAGCGCTCTACAACAATGCAGCATAATTACCCTGGCTTTAGCAGTGCAGCTGTTACGCGCGCTGCGTTTCAAGGAATAAATTCCTACCAGGTACCCATGTACTTCACCTGGGTGGAGTGTGGCAAATGTAGATCAATGTCTTGCCAAAGGACATGAGTGCAGCGGCGGGACTCGAACCGCGGACCTTGTGATCGACAGCCCGGCGACGTATCCACTCGACCACAACACCTCTGAGTAATCATTACAAAATTTGAAGCAATGCAAAACAATGTCTTACCTGACGCCATGGATAATCACTTTCCCCTTAATCATATCGGATTTCATGCCCCTCAGATATGTCTTTTAAAGCAAAAAGACAAATGTGTAAGGTGTTTGAACATACAATCTTCTTTGCTTTTTGCATTGGGATTTAGGTAGTTGTCATTCATGTATCGAGCAAGGCATGACTCTGGATTTGTTGCATCAATCCTGGAAAGGAGAGGAAGGGCAAATGCAAGGGAAAGTGTAATCAGTTACACATGAAATCCCAGAGACACCTGATAGTTCAAACGGGGGTTATTTACCACTCTAAATGATCATCTTACAGCCTGCAGAATATATAAAAAGTCAATTTCTAAGGTGTGTACAAATCAAGTTTTAAGTTATAAAATACTCCATGGTGAAAATATTTTTTTTGAGTAAAAAGTTCTGAATGAATGATAGTGGGATCACTGGGAACTTATGCCTGACATTTGTAATTCACATAACCACACGGACTGTTATTCAATTCAAGTTCACAATATGTAAGCAGGAAAATCCAAATCCACAGCTAGGTTACCAACATGCAATCTTAGCACCGAAAATTTAGGTGCAGCAAGTGCATTCCAACAAAACTTGTACTTTTGTCAAATCATAAACACATTGGCCCGAATTCACAAAGCTAGGTTTGAGCTCAGACAAAGGTTTGAGGTCAAACCTCCTTTTGTTTCGCCAAACCTCCTTTTGTTTCGCCAAACCTCCTTTTGTTATTTACAAACCAGGTTTGTAATTAACAAAAGGGGGTAATTTGGCGGAACAAAAGGGTCGGTTTGACCTCAAACCTTGGTCTGAGCTCAAACCTTGCTTTGTGAATTCGGGCCAATGAGTTACTATTGTTGATCTCACCACACCACAGGCTTTCGGCACAACTAAACATCAACACGGACAAAACACAGCACAATTTGATCATCGAAACCATGTCATGCCCTTATACTAGTATTTACTACTCTTTCTTAAGAGTAGGGGTTCAAAAACAGTAATTTTACAAATTAATCTTGTATTTTAAAATTGTTATTGTCAAAGTGAAATTGAAACCTGTGTTGGTTATGATCAAGTTTATTTTTTGGTATCAGTTACATTCCTTAAGGCTTAATATTAAGATTTTCCATAAATTTCTCACAAATGATAGAGGTGCAGTTCTTAATTCCTTATCATTCATTTACACCGACACATTTGACCAGATTTTAAATTGACTAATGAGTCTTCAAGATCAAGGAATCTACATGTAGCTATAGCGAATTGAAGTCACTATATGCATTCTACAAATGTAGTATTCTCAATCTGCCAACTTCTCTCTAAAATAGATTAAAACATCGGAATGCTAGTCCCCATTAATAATAGTTACTGAGTAAATAAGAGGGTGTGGTTAAAGAAAGTGACAAAACTATATAGAGCACAATGGTTTATATAAACATTCTTCTTTGGCAGTCCTTGTGATTAACTATTATGTATAGAAAAGGGTATCCATCTGACTTATCTTATGAAGCAAGACTTGTTGAATTTGTACTGCTCAAAACTTGAGACTTGTTTAATTTTCTTCGCTTGATATTCTGCTTCAAACTCATCAATTGTTTGGGGCCTACATCTTTCCTTCAATTTGTTAAACCTTCCAAGGTTAATAAACCCAAGTAATTATACACTACTCATACAAATGCTTTCTTCAATTCTGTTTTTGTTTCCTCTCATGATTATGGAATGAGCTCCCCATTTGTATTTGGTCTCATCTTCTGTGAATCATATAAAGGCTTCTTGTACTTTTCTTAAATAGATTGGGGACTTATCCATTGCATTTACATTTCGTTATACGTTTGTATTTATTATTTTCATGAAACATTTCTGTATATTGCACATTTTATAAATAAGGAAAGGAAACTCATTTTGTGTTTGGAATTTATAGTCTATTTTCCTTTCCTTGATTGTCATATAATTATATTTTGTTTTACATATTGTATTATGATGATTGAAGTAAATATATTATATTGTCAACACTCATAACTAGGAATTATACATTCAACTTTATTTATACATACTTCATCTCTTTTCCACCATGTTTATAAAAGAACATGTAATTCTCATCGTCATCGGCATCTGTTTCGGCTGCAAGACTTTGCTCCCTCTATATTCTAAGAGGAAACTCCCTTTGGTAAATTGTCGAGTCGCAAACAGACCTTTTCCTACAAAGTGGAAACAAACGTTACTTCAGAACTGATGAAAAGTGAAGATCCATGATAAAGGTAGGAAATTTTGAATCCAGAGAGTTAGAAATATACTTCAATACGATGCAAGAACTCTTTGACAAGGGTTTAACAAATTAGAATGATCAAAGAGATCTCTTCACTATTTTAAACAGGTTGCCTGTGTAGAGCATGAAATTTCACTGCTTGGGAAGAAGCTCCCTGTAAAGATGTCAACATGAGGATCTCTGATCATTATATTATGGTGTATTTCTACAAGCGATTTATGCAATGTGACATAATTCATGTATAGAATGAATATTCCAAATTCTTAATCAGATGCCAGTCTGTTATGCATGATTGTAATTCCGTTACCACAAATTTGGCAATATAGAAAGAGATATTCAAATGAATGCTGTTGGAAGTTTTAAAGTAGGATTTGGAATTTCCAGTCCCCCCTAAAACGAGTCACTATTTAAGCTAGGGGGAAAACTTCTTTCTTTTTTTATGGTAACGGAATTACACCGATATTATAGTAGAATATAAACACATTTCCGCAAAAAAATAGTGTGGTGTATGTATCATACGTTGGATTATGATTTGCTTTGACACTCTAAAGAATAATGAAAGTGAATATATGATATATATATATACATTTAAGAATATATTTACTTCACCGTTAAAATCATTTTCCACAATATTTCATGTAAATAGCAAAAAGAGTAGTGTAAGTTCAAACATGCATTGTACGAAATTCGATTGAGATAGTGGATTTTGTTTTCAGTTTCTTTTAATTCATGGATTTGACTATGCAGGACTATAAAAGTGATTGTGGGTGCTATAAATCTGAAATTAGCTGATTTTGTACATCTCATGTGGAATTGCCCATACATAAACCGAATTCATACTTGATCCACCTAGCGGTTCATTTATTATTGTAAGAACGAGTCATTTTCAGGTATATGACCTCTTTGACCTTTGACCTCATGTCCCCTAAATCTCATCAGATCATTGTCACTCCAATATGCACGCATGAGTCAAATTTGAACTTTATCCGGCAAACGGTATACTTATCGCGAGAACGAACCGTTTTCAGGTATATAATGACCTCTGTAACCTTTGACCACATGACCCCAAAATCTAATCAGATCATTGTCACTACAATATGTATGCATAACCCAGGTTTGACTTTGATCAGAGTAATGGTTTTGGGGTTATCGCGAGAACCAAAACGGGACGCAGATCCAGGATTATCCAATAGGGGGGGGGGGGGGGG
>BEXV01004461.1:0-18536 GCA_003118195.1 Hemicentrotus pulcherrimus | reverse complement strand
TTTTTTTTTTTTTTTTTTTATTTCGCTTAAATCAGATAGCGGCCAACAATTCAACGTGTAAATGTTGTTTATTTTGTGTTCGATTTAAATTCGTAACCCCTTACGCAAATATAACTGCGCATAAATTATGACATTATATTGATCTTGCATTTACCCTGTATCAACCTAATAATCATGATAACAGGACATATCTTCTTTTGTTTTAAAGAAAATGCAATAAAAATAGTAAAATCTGATCGAAACAACTATTACTTTGGTTGTAAGTGCATTGATGGAAGTCCGTTAGAGTGATGGTAGTAAAACAAATTACATACACTTATAAATATGACAAAGTTGCTTATTCTCATCAAGCCTTTACTATCCCCATCAATGTACTTTAAGTCGCTGTCATGAGTTAAGTACTTATCAAAGAGGAAATGTAAGTTGTGAAATTAAACACTGTTCTCTTTCTCTCATCCTTATTATTTCACCAGAAATAGAACTCGACGCAGCACAGTAAGTCCAACTTCTTAAAGAACTTTATTGGATTACCTGTTCATTTCTTATGATATTTTACTTACTTTTCTGTCATATGAATTCAGCATAACGCAAGAATGCTGGTCAGTGTACCATTTTTATACGAGCAAGCTTTGCCATATATTTATATGTAAATAGATATAAACACATTGATATTGGTACCTGTATGCCATATAGGGGTGAGGGAATCAATACAAGCCATACGGATATTATTAAAAGGACTTGGTAACATTGTTTAGATGAAATATAGTGGTGCTAAGGTAGTGATTCTAATGCTAGATGTACAGTTAAATATAATCTGAATATTTGAGTGAAAACGGACCATTATCAATGATACAAATTGGGAAAAACTGATCCATTCGATTCTTTAATTGTCCCAACTACATTATTACAATTTAATGCCATTTTAGGTAAATGTAAAAGCAATAAAATGGCTCTACATACCATTCCAGACATTTAAGTGTTGACAGATTTTAATAGCATGTTGCACGGTGACACCTTCAAGGAAAACCATAGATATCTTTGTGGTTTGAGAATTTTTTCAGGAGTTTTTGCATGTCAGAAGGTTAGTACGTTAGAAGGAATATAATAAGTAACATTTTATACAAAAATTAAGCAATTTTTCATCAACCTTCAACAAAATACCGAGTCACTTTAAAGAGAGAGTCAACTTAATGGTAAAGCAATTGGAATACGCGTGGTAATTGTTATAAAATTACGTTTATTCTTGATTACTCAGTGAAATTTCTGACAAGACGTTAGTGAAGCTCGCAGGGCAGATCGTGAAACTTGATAGGTTCTATGAGATTGGAGAGAAGTTGGGTGTCCATCGGACCGAGCTGGAGCACATAGACCATCGGACATCATCCAGGACGAAAGAAGCTACGATTCAGATGTTCTCAAAGTGGAAGGCCTCTCAACCCCACGCACATAAAGCACTACAGATGCTTAAGCTTGTATGGGTGTCACAGCAATCCGAATCCAACGAAAACAGAAGGTAGGCCTAAAGATACGCTATCTTCCTTTATTTATTTTTTTACTGTTTTTCTTTTGATTTGTTTGCTTAAATTTTAAATCGTAATGACTTTCAACAAGATTTTTATTAAATTTAGGTTAAAATTTTCAAATGAAAGGTGTAAAACACGATTTAATAATCTTCAGAAGTGGCTAGAAGCCATCGATCGTTTTCGACCTTTTCGATGTTTAAAGGTTCCGTCTATGTACCTATAGAGTAATAACGATATAATACATTGTCAGGGATCATTGTTTTTATTTTGTCGTCAGCATTTATTTGGACAAATAATGCAGATTAAAGTGCACAATCCTACCGCTATGATTAGATAAGCCTCAAACGTGCAAGAATAACGATTATGTTTATTTTGTATGGTTCAATCGAAGTGTTATGAATATTTTTGCCTGAAAGATTATATTTATTGTTCTTATAATGAAGCTAAAGATAGGCAAGAAACATCACAGTCTGATGAGGATATGGACACATTTGGAGCGGAAGCCAACTGCAAACGAGCTTTTAAACGACATAGAGACACTTGGAAATGCTCTAAGACTGAGTGATGTCGTTGTCTCAGGATATCTAGTGAACAGAGAAAACCTATCTCGACTAGCATTTGTGCTAACTTTTGGTTTTCTTTTAGCAACAACTTGAGCTTTTGTATAAATGTGTTTTATGTAAGCATTAATTAAGCTTTTACAGTAATTCATTGTTTTGTACATTATGTATAGTTTGTATGTTATTGTTTTGCCTTGCATACTTTGTCTTATGATGTACATACATTTTGTTATTGTTAATAAACCTTAAACTTCGAGACCAATGATAATAACAACAATAAACACTTCAGCTATAATCATGTTCTTGCCCGAGACCCAACAAAGTCCGAGATCTTTATTCTACGTAACGTTTTCAAAATGCTATAACATTGGATACTGCTAGGAGGGACTCGTTAAAGGCTTCTTGAAATAGCGCTATACTTCACCGACGCTGTTAATCACATTATACACTTGTGATCCATTTGTTAATAGTTATTAAGCCTAAATATGCCAACGTTTCAATTCAATATATTTCTTTTGTCCAATATTCAAGGTATTACTAAATATGTACTTGCCATTTTAAGTCATTAAAGCGTGAGTCTCAACTGTGAAATGATGCGATGTATAATGATGTACATCAATATATATATTATAGATATACACACACACACACACACACACACACATACAAAGAAAGTGAAATTAGTTATCTGCTCGGAATACTTTGAGAAATAATTCTGAAGCTTCGAATTTTCACCCGTAGGGTTTAATTGGGGCTTCATCAGTTGTCCCGATGAAAAGCTGGAAAAGCGAAGGTTAAGAAGTGTCACAGAATCATTTACTTAAAATATAGATGAATGCAAATATATATTATATGAATGAAAGGATGTTCGAGACAAAAGAAGTGGAGGGATCGAGTGAGTCATCATGGTGGGGATCCATAAGGGAGTAGTGCCATGGTAAATTACTATGATTTAAAAAAATATATATATTGTATGTAAATAAGTCGGATTTGTTTTTGCTTTTGGACCCCATGGAAGAACAGGACCATTTCAAAATGGGCAATCTAACTGTGTGTCTATACTTTACACATTTACTTACTCTCTTATTATTTGAAGTGTATTTTATATGTATGTTTTTAAAACTTGTATGTATATAGAGATTTCGAAAATAAAAACAAACAAACGAACAATGGTGCGAAAGTCAGTAACCCCTAGCAAGAGAGAAAATGCTGACTTTGATAAATAGTGCTTATGATGATGGATGATAATATATTATGCCCTCTAAACACATAATATACATGCACCGTAATCATAAATACAGTTTCCTGTCTTTAGTGCAATAACCCATTCATGTATTTATATAAATTATGATTTATATATAAGTTATATGTATATACTTTACAAAAATACACTGACATTATATGTATATTTCCCTGTACAGGTTTATGAACCACAAGCTTTATCTCTCATTGTTATGATCGTTTTTAAAGCTAGTCACATAGTTTTCATGAAAGTAACACGATTGCCTGTATCGGTTAAAGAGGTATAATACATTTTTTGTTTTTCTTTCTTATTGACTTCGTATAGTTCATGCAGATTTGTGGAGAATGATGATATTCTATATGTAAAATAACACAAAAAAGATAATTTGCGAGGGAAAAGATTAATTGGTCATTCGATATGGCGGTGGTGACGTGATCAAGCAAAGGCCTACCGCCGTTCGGAAATTCAAAACTATATTGCAACATGGTAACGCAAAGCACATAATACGTACAACTAAGATTTCCCGACTGTAAACATGGGCATACGATTAACAGTTCACCTGACATCTTTCATCGATTATTAGATGAACAAATTATATTGTTTGTAATGATGGTGAGATGGTATTTTATGTACAATCAAGAAAAGTTAAATTATTATTATATTTTATGTAAATATCATATTAGTGTAGTGGTAGTGGTTATTTTACCTTACTGCTAAGAAAGCTTAAATGTTTGTTAATAAGCAACCAGGGGACCTACGGTTTTAGGTTCTCTCCTAAAGACCTGGTAATGAGGATTAATGCCTTACCTAAGGGCACTAGCACATCGCCTTGGTTCGAACCTGGGTCACCGGATTACGAGACCACTGCTCTACTGATTGAGCTATCGCGCCTCTCTCCCATAATGTCACATAATATTTATTTTGGTATTTGTATAGTAAGAACGCTAGGTGGAAAATTTGTTTGTCCGTAAGCTACAGTTTTGGCATTGCATTTTAATATTTCTGCTAAGCACTTGAAAATTAATTAGGTAAAACAGTATTAGATGCCTTTGTTACACACGTTCAAGGTACTGACCGTACAGAAAGTGTTGAGTTGAGTTGAGTTGAGTTGAGTTGTGTTGAGGTCTTATTATCCAAACGTTCAAATGCATTAATGTAATAATAACAATAATGCATGCATGTTTAAAAAGATCTACGATGGATAAGCGGGACCAGAAAATAGCATAAAATGCTGAGCATGTCTGGCACCTTTAAAGTACAGTTTCTTAATAAATAAAAATGTTTAAATATATATACATGTATATTATGTGAATAATCATTGAAAACAGGTATACACTTAATGTACATACTAACCTACGTATCTAGGATAATAAATGTTTGTGTGTTTAAATACGAAACCTAAACTTGTATATATAGGCATTCCTGATAAAATAATAATAATGATGATAATAATGTTAAAGTCATCAATGATGAGCTGAAAAGAGAAGTTCAAGAAGAATATGTTCTGAAGCAAATCAAGAGGTCGAAGAGTAACATAAACCTGGTATAAATTTGATTTTTAATGAGCTATTGAAATCTAGCTTAGCGATTTCGATTAGGTTAGATATTCGTCTATTCAAATTCATTCTCCAATCTGGTGTGTGCCTTCAGAATGGTCAAAAGGATTGATAGTGCCCCTGTGTTTCCTGATTCTCATGATGGACGAGTTCATTTGCTTAAAGTGCATGGTACACTTCATGTCTGTAAATAATTCACAAACTCAATGCAGGCGGTGCCTTGAACCTACCCGTTCGTATATTCCTGTATTTATAGTTACATGACATGTTCTTATGTTCCTTTTTTACTGTTTATCTTTTTAAAAACTGTTTTCGCTATATCTTNACTTGTAATGGTGTTTTAGATGCAAGAAAACGCCATTTTCACACACAGATTTTCAAAAATTGTCCCTACTGTGGGATGGGGGACACCCCCTCCCACACCCTCCCCCTCGCTCGCTCCGCTCGCTTGGACTCGGTCGCTACGCTCCCTCGCATACCACCCCGACCCCCCCTCTTTATAAAAAGCTGGATCTGCCCCTGATCCTAGTTTCAGCCGAGCTGCCAAATCAAGCGCTCTGGAATAGCGTGTACCTATTCAGTAGTTGTGAGTGCCAAACAGGAATACATGTCTTGCCAATGGACGATAATACCGGGCTGGGGTATCGAATCATCAAGCTTTTGACTGTAAAGTCAAGTGAATTAACCACTACACAATGACACCTTCATATTGTTTAATTTTCAACTGCTTGAACTACTTTTCATACGCCCAATCAATAGAACGAAAAAGGCTGGAAGTTGGATTGATTTTCTTCGATTTAAAACGTACTTTTAATTCATTGCTTCTCAGATTCATGCAACATAATCTCATAAAGTGAAATAAGTTTACCTTCTTTTCTTTTATCATGTGACCAATTTTAAGTATGTTTTATTCTTCCAAAGTTTAAAAAACTTTTTCCACTTTTACTAGAGTGTTTATGCTAATATTTCATAAGATTTATCGATTATAGAAATGCTTGATCAAGGCTCTAGACTTTAGAGATTGACGATGGTTTCGTCGTAACGATCAAAGTTGGATTACACGTAATATGTTATAGAAATTATATAAATACGACACTCATAAGTTTTGTAACCAACGTATTTAAACAGATAGTACTGGCTTGCAGCCCCTGCAGCCTAGTGCATGTTTTTCTTTATACTGATGTATTTCCGACAGCTGTCACTTTTCAATAATAGAAGTTTATATCATATCACGGTAACAAAATTGTATACTTAAATTATTTATGTGTTTGTGAAACATTGATTGTTCAATCATGTTTAAATGTACAAATACGAGTAATTTGCCGACACCTATTTATTGAGAGCTTTTTTTTTTATGCTACAGAATCACTTTTTATTGCTTTAATACTTTGCCAACACTACAAATGGTATGATACATTTCATGACTTGTGTAAACCAAATATGACATTTCACTCTATTGTCAAAGAAGTGGTTGTGCAAAAAAATAAATATTCCAAAACAGTTCACCTAAAATCTTTCATCGATTATTAGACAAACAAATTATATTGTTTGTAAAGATGATGAGATGGTATTTTATGTACAATCAAGAAAAGTTAAATTATTATTATATTTTATGTAAATATCATATAAGTGTTAGGAGTAGTGGTTATTTTACCTTACTGCTAAGAAAAGAAAGCTTAAATGCTTATTAATAAGCAACCCGGGGACCTACGGTTTTAGGTCCTCTCCTAAAGACCAGGTAATGAGGATAAATGCCTTACCAAAGGGCACTAGCACATCGCCTTGGTTCGAACCTGGGTCACCGGATTACGAGACCACTGCCCTACCGATTGAGCTATCGCGCCTCTCTCCCATAACGTCACATAATATTTATTTTGCTATTTGTATAGTAAGAACGCTAGGTAGAATTTTGTTTTTGTCCGTAAGCTACAGTTTTGGAATTGCATTTTAATATTTCTGCTAAGCACTTGAAAATTAATTAGGTAAAACAGTATTAGATGCCTTTGTTACACACGTTCAAGGTACTGACCGTACAGAAAGTGTTGAGTTGAGTTGAGTTGAGTTGAGTTGTGTTGAGGTCTTATTATCCAAACGTTCAAATGCATTAATGTAATAATAACAATAATGCATGCATGTTTAAAAAGATCTACGATGGATAAGCGGGACCAGAAAATAGCATAAAATGCTGAGCATGTCTGGCACCTTTAAAGTACAGTTTCTTAATAAATAAAAATGTTTAAATATATATACATGTATATTATGTGAATAATCATTGAAAACAGGTATACACTTAATGTACATACTAACCTACGTATCTAGGATAATAAATGTTTGTGTGTTTAAATACGAAACCTAAACTTGTATATATAGGCATTCCTGATAAAATAATAATAATGATGATAATAATGTTAAAGTCATCAATGATGAGCTGAAAAGAGAAGTTCAAGAAGAATATGTTCTGAAGCAAATCAAGAGGTCGAAGAGTAACATAAACCTGGTATAAATTTGATTTTTAATGAGCTATTGAAATCTAGCTTAGCGATTTCGATTAGGTTAGATATTCGTCTATTCAAATTCATTCTCCAATCTGGTGTGTGCCTTCAGAATGGTCAAAAGGATTGATAGTGCCCCTGTGTTTCCTGATTCTCATGATGGACGAGTTCATTTGCTTAAAGTGCATGGTACACTTCATGTCTGTAAATAATTCACAAACTCAATGCAGGCGGTGCCTTGAACCTACCCGTTCGTACATTCCTGTATATATAGTTACATGACATGTTCTTATGTTCCTTTTTTACTGTTTATCTTTTTAAAAACTGTTTTCGCTATATCTTAATTTCCAAGTCGATTTCGCTATTGCTACTGTGTACATGTGTTGATAATATTCTGTATCGTTTCTATTATGTACTTACATACCCGATGGCGTGATTGAGTTAATTTAAATTTAAATCCATTGTTTTAAAGTTTTCGTCTTAAATCTAGTAAACACTTTCCATTATGTTGTATTTTTTCTTCTCACCTGTAAAAAACATTGGTCATAGTAGAAAGAAAGGCTGTGGTTACGGTGACCATTAGTTGTTATTCAAGGAATTAGCGTTTGTTATGAAGTAAAGCATTCATTCAATATGAAATGAAATAGAGACTGGAGATAGATTAAACCTTAATATTTCAGTACGATGCTCCTATAGCTGTATTGTTAAACTTATTTCGTAGTTGTAATCTTTTGATCTTTTCAGCCTTTGTATTTTTAGATCTTCTGATAATTTGTGTTGTGTTGTGTTGGTCTGCCCCATTTGACTTTCTATTCTTGTATATTGTTCTGCGGTTGTGCATTCTTAATGGTATACATTTCTTCTTCATTTCATTTACTCCTGAAATATATACTCTGTTGTACTTTCATGTCAAACATCTTATTTCTCTTGACAAGTTATTATTTCTTTGCATTCCCACCTGTTATGTCCTTTTATATGACAATACCCCTGTGTCCTGGGTCTCCTGACTCTCATGATGGACGAGTTCCATTACTTAAAGTGCCATGCTACACTTCACACTATGTTACTCCACGTATTGTACTAATTTATATGGGTATGTCTGTATATAGTTCACAAACTCAATGCATTTAACCTACCTGTACGTATATTCCTGTATATATAGTTACATGACATGTTCTTATTTTCATGTTTTACCGTTTGTCTTCTTTTTTTTTTCAACTGTTTTTGCTATATCTTTATTTCCGAGTTGATTTTGCCATTGCTACTGTTTACATGTGTTGATAATATTCTGTATCGTTTCTATTATGTACTTACATACTTGATGGCGTGATTGAGTTAATTTAGATTTATATCCATTGTTTTGATGTTCTCGTCTTAAATCTTGTAAACACTTTCCATTATGCTGTATGTTTTCTTCTCACCTGTAAAAACACTGGTTATAGTAGAAGAACGGCTGTGGTTACGGCGATCATTAGTTTTTATTTAAAGTATTGGCGTTTCTTATGAAGTAAAGCATTCATTTAATTCGAAATGAAATACAGACTGGAGATGAATTAAACATTATTATCTTACTACGATGCTTATATAGCTGTATTGTTGAACTTTGTTAAATAAGACTATTTCGTAGTTTTAATCTTTTGAGCTTTTCAACCTTTGTAATTTTAGATCTTCTGATAATTTGTGTTATGTTGTGTTGGTCTGCCTCATTTGACTTTTTATTCTTGTATATTGTTCTGCGGTTGTGCATTCTTAATGGTATACATTTCTTTTTCATTTCATTTACTCCTGAAATATATATACTGTTGTACACTCATGTCAAACATCTTATTTCTCCTGACAAGTTGGTATTTCTTTAACAAATGTGATGTGATTTCTTTAATCAAATACTTAATTTGAGGTTAAACTATCACGGGGATGCAGTTATATCATTACTTTTCTCCTTTTCTTTTCTTTTAGCATTAAGTACGTGAAATGATATACCATTGTGATTTTAATGTTAACAGATTTGTAATCAGTCTCATTACTGCTTGTGATGTTCATCGTGTATAATTAAAAACAGAATCATAAATGTATACATATTCAAATGCCCATGTGCAGTAGGCTAAGTTTGTTTGCGTGTGTGCGCTTGTGCGTGTTCATGTCCGTGTTCATGTGAATGTGTGTGTGTGTGTGTGTGTGTGTGTGTGAGTGTCAAAAAAGGTCATTACAGGACTTGGTGCTAGTGATTTAAAGAAGCATTATAAAGCGAGACACATTTACAACTTCACGGTGCCTTAGAATTAGATCGACCATATTATTGGAAATAGTAGAACAATATATTACACTAGCAGTTATCTTTCATTTACTAGAATTTGAGAAAAGAGAGAGAGAGACAGAGAGAGAGAGAGAGAGAGAAAGAGAGAGAGCGAGAGTGAGGTTGAGAGTACGTGTGTGTAAGAACGGTAATGGATTAGAGGAAATAATAGGTAGTGTAGCTATGATTTCAGAGTTCTGTATTTCTTAAAAAGTGTTTCCCGCGTAAGAAAGGCGTCGTTTAAATTTACTATGGCAACGCGATCGAAATAGCAAATACAAATACGTTTTTTTTCGATGATCATTGTGATTTGTCAGGGGAGAGGAGGGGGGGTTCTATTCGCGTAGCTGGTAAAAGCCTCCCTCAGAATGAACATCCTTTTACAGCAATCAAACAATAGCCATTGTACGTTAAATCATGCACAAGAACATGTATTTTGAAATGATATGCCAGGAGGTATTGAAAGATATCATTCATTAACAGAGTAAAACATGTATTGTAAAATTGAATTCAGAAAAAAGTGTATGGAAGAAATAAAAATAAATAAATAAAGAATAAAGAAAGAAAATCCTAGCAAAATCAATAGGTGATCTGTCTACGACAGACCACCTAATAATCATGGTAATAACATTGTGTGTCTGCTTGAAAAGTCAGTCAGAATTTACTCTGGAACAAATCAAACGGTGTAGAACGATATGGAGTCACGATCAATTTGGAGCCAAATTTTGAAACTTGGTAAGGTGCCAATCAAGAGTGCATAGGGGTACACCAGAACTGGAACAGATGGACAAAGGTTGCAATCCACATATAAAGGTGAGAGATAAAACCAATAATGAGATAAAGTGATTATTCGAGTTATTATCTAATCCCAAATAGGAGGCCTATACGATAAGAATTGTAGATGGTGATTCGTTATCGTGTGGTATTTAGTTTGAATATTTACTTTTTTACACAACCACTTTTTTGACAATAGAGTGAAAGGCCATTTTTCATATTTGGTTTAGGCAAGTCATGAAATGTATCATACCATTTCTTATATGTTGGCAAACTCATAAAGCAAATAAAAGTGATTTGGTAGCATGAAAGGATTTTTTTTCTTCAATAAACGGGTGTTGGCAAATTATTCGTATTTGTACATTTTAACATAGATTAACGATTAATGTTGTACACATACATAATTCAAGTATAAAATGATACTTTGTTACCGTGATATGATATAAACATTCAACTAGTATTATTGAAAAGTGACAGCTCTCGGAGATGCATCTGTGTATAAGCAAAACATGCACTAGGCTGCTAGCCAGCACTATCTGTTCAAATACGTTGCTTACAAAACGTGTGAGTGTCATAGTTATATAATTTCTATTACATATTATGTGCAATCCAACGTTGATCGTTACGACGAAACCATCGTCAATCTCTAGAGTCTAGAAGCATTGGTCAAGCATTTTCAATAATCGATAAACCGTATGAAATATTAGCATAAACATTCTGGTAAAAGTGGAAAATGTGTTCAAGTTTTTCCAACTTTGGAAGAATAAAACATACTTAGAATTGGTCACATGATAAAGGGAAAGAAGGTAAACTTATTTCACTTTACGAGATTATGTTGCATAAATCTGAGAAGCAATGAATTAACAGAACGTTTGAAAACGAAGAAAATCAATCCAACTTCCATCCTGTTTCAAACTTCCATCCTGTTTCATTCTGTTGATTAGGCGTATGAAAAGTAGTTCAAGCAGTTGAAAATTAAACAATATGAAGGTGTCATTGTGTAGTGGTTAATTCACTTGACCTTACAGTCAAAAGCTTGATGATTCGAACCCCAGCCCGGTATTATCGTCCTTTGGCAAGACATGTATTCCTGTTTAGCACTCACAACTACTGAATAGGTACCCGAGTGTACATTTTGTACATGTATAAACAAAACAGGTAACTTACCCAAGATACACCGATATATTGTCCTTAAAATATTAAAAATAATAATTTAAGTAAATCGCATGCAAATAATCGCATGCTAATGTCTGACCTCCAATTGTTGTATGGTCTGTGATGAAATATTTATAAGCAGGTCCAACGAAGTCATCTTAAATTTTTGTTCGTGAAATTTATGATACACAACAGATTACGGATAAATTCAAAACATAAACTCTTGTAACTATTAAAGCCTTCACTTCCCTGCAACAAGATAATCGTACCTAAACTTTACAGATTATGTGAATGATTCCATCAGTATAAGCCTATCATATAACTGCTCTTATAGAAATATGTAAATCACTACATTCTTAAAGAATGATATAATCCATTGTTAATCCCGTAACGTACATTTTTAATCTGCCTTTAACATGTATAGTTAACATGTATAGTTCCTGAAAAAATAAAAATAGCCGAAATCACCCTTGATCATAAAAATGACCCTCACGTAGTTGAAAACTATAGGCCTACCTCATTTCTACCAGCCCTAAAACAATTGTCTAAAAAGTATAGGCAATTGTTTTAGGGCTGATCCTGTACATATGTACATTCCTATTTACATATCCACAGTATTATCACAACAAGTCATTATGGTTATTGTTCCAATCGCTTAACTGTTCCTTCGTTGATAAATTCGGATGGTAATGTTGTTTCTGCTATTAGATCAAATAGGATAGGAATATTTCAAAACCTTTAAGAGGCTTTCGATACTGTGGATCATAATGTACTCTTACATCATAATGTAAGAGCACATAAACCGAAATATCATGGTGTCCGGGGCGTTCCACTAGACATACTCAAAAGGTTGTAAAGTTTACTTGATTATCAAGTATATGGTAATCAATTTGTTCGTATTTACAATGTATGCAGAATGTTAATGTTTAACTTACCAAATGGTTTAAAGCCAATATACTAATAATCAATTATATGACTACATCCTTTATATTCAATATCATAAATAGCAAATGTATATCAAATTCACATGACACAATAGCCCTTTACAAACATGTACATTCTATTTCAATAACGAAAGCGATTTTTGATAAATTCCTTGGAAATGAGTGAGATGCACGTATAAATTACATAATTGGTAAAGTATCGAGATGCACTGGTATTCTGTATTAAAAAAGGCACCGTCTTTCACCATTAATGGTTTCGATGTTCAATACTCTTATATTACCATATCGTATTGTATTCCAGTTTCGGGAAAGTTTGTAAAATAAAGATAAATACATTACTTAAATTACACCAACACATGTAAAATGTATATATTCCAGTAGCCCTTATCTTGCCCGTTGTTCTCCCCTCTTTATGTAGGTTACTACTCTCACTATCTCCCATCTATCTTAGTGTTGTACAACAGGTTTCTGATTCTCTTATATTCAAAAAAGTGTTTTCATATTTCAACATTTTCATATGAAGTAGAGTTGAAGTGTCTGCACTAATCTCAGTGATAAACATAAAGAATCATTAGTGCTTTGTCATGAGAAAGTATGTTCACCTTTGGATGAAATGTATGAAAGTCTTATGCCGAATGGGACACAGTGTGCGGAATTTCCTATTTTAGCGGCAGCTGCACTCTCCATTTCATATGTTTAAAAAGTAAGACGTCTTTGTGTTTGGTCAACTCTTGTTAAACAGGATGTCTTCATGGTCTTAGAAGTTTTCTTTTCTGAATTCCATTTGGTACTGTAAGCATTTGGTTGAGAGGATCTTTCCTAGAGCAGGAGAGCCACAGAAGAACACAGTGATCTTGCCTTTGTTCTGCTGTTTCAGGTTTTGTAAAACCTAATGTCATCACGTAAATAAGGGAGGAACGAAAGGTATTCATTATGTATGTTTCCAAGTTATTCTTAAACTTCCATTTATTTATTTATACAAAATAAAAACACGACCAGCAAAGCTGTGTTCCATTATGTTCCTGATTAAGGTCATACAACATTATTAATATTATTACAATTATTGCAACCTCTTGCCGGTAAAAAAACAAAAAACAGAAAAGGGGTGCCAAACTAAACCAGTGATATCGAATTCGAGATTACATTAAAAGAAGGATAATTGAATTAAAAGCAAATTAAAACAAAAAGTATTTTATTAATTTTTTTGTTAAAGATGAAAGCGCCGAAAGGAAAAATAGAGCGGGGGCAGAGACGAAAATAGAAAAACAGAATGTGGGTGGGAGGAGAGAGAGAAATTGACATTGTTTCAATTTATCAGGAAAATTTGAAAGGAGGACGACATAAAGGGATAGGCCTACATGATTGCAAGATCGTGTGTAAAACATGGCCTACCTCGTCCCAATCTGGCCTTCCAGCCTGGGTCCTCGTCATCAAACCCGTGATCGTATCTCGCTTTTTCTTCTTGTGGATGAGATCGAGAGCGACGTGGAGTCCGATGGCCTTCATGTCACTGGGTAAGAGAGCTGATGTCATGTAGAGATGAATGTCGAGAAAGCGACTTGCTGCAGGTATCTCAGCCTGTTCCAATTCGATGGCGCTGATGAGGCTGATAAACCACTCGAAGGAATGTTGATCACGATTGATCCAAACAAAGTCCACCTTATATAAAAGAGGAATTGAGAAGGAAGTGGAAGATACTCATTCCATCCGGAACCCATTCCATCATCTTGATTGTCACTAAGATGAATATACCTTACATATTAATGAGTATTACGTGCATGTTTATTAGCATAATTATCGTAATCATCCTCGCCATTAACATTGTTATCACACCATTACTGAACTTTCCTCTTTGTGTATCGTTTCTCTCCTTTATGTCTATTCTGTAGGTCAGACCTGCCACTGAAGAATGAAGAAAGCGAAATATATATTATCGAGATGAGTTTCCAAAGTCTCTTATAATTATGTATACCCATACCCCCCCCTTCCTCAATCAGATTAAAGATGCAAAGTGAACAGACTTTAAAGTTAGCATTAACAATAATTTGATAGTACGCCGAAACATACGTGATTATGAATATCAATCATGTTACACCTCCCCCTTCGCCGTCATATTTAGACCCCGTCTGTTGTTTACACTTTGTAGTGTCAAATAATATAATCTCATATAAAGATATGAATGTAAATTGTGTTGTTTTTCTACCTTCTTGGTTTTCAGGATACCTGATGTATCGGTCACCCAAGTATGGTTGCAGTTTGGACACTGCTTCTTGGCCGCCTTATATCTCTCGTGTATACTCTGAAGAATCGAGGCAAATGGTGTGATGCCTATTCCTGCGCCTATGAGTATGGCATGCTCAGCCTTCATGATATGCTGCGCAGGTGCTCCATACGGACCATCTAATATCACCTGGATGAAACATGGTGATAAATGAATTATGATTTCGTATTCTTACGTATTTGTAACACATTTAAAGTGGCATTGAGTGTTGAGTGTTGAGATGAAGCTTCAAGGTATTTTCTAATTTTGTGATAATTATCATAATTAATTTGTATAAGAACTTTATCTTGTGTGACTTGATGCCCTTGAATATCTTATCAGTCTTGATCCGTTTTTGGTGATGTATTAGGGTAAAAGCGGAAGTGGAATGAATATATTGTTTTAAAAAAATCATGCAAGGTTGAATGCCTTTTGCAAGTATCAATCGACGTGATGATAACGTCACCCATCGCTGTCAACATTCTCATCGATCTACAGTGAACATCGCGTCTTAAACACGCATTTACCATTCACTAGTTTAATCATGTGTCAAAATTTATCATTGATGATTCTTCAATTTTAACAGTGAATTTGTTGGTAGGCCTGCATTTACTTCCAATCCAGTGTGAGGTCTGTCGCCTAAATCCTTTGAAAGATCCAACGAATGTTGGGCCCCGTTCCTTCTTAACGTCACTAAACTCGTTTTCCTGTTAACATCGCTGTTCGGCTTTCCACCGACGCTCCTCCTTTCCCGACCAACTCGAGACGGTCTAACTCTCAGTGATTTTGTTTTGGTGGTATTCCCTCGAGGTGCCTCCTGAACATCATTGCTTTGGCGAGAGTTCAACGATTTCATTTTGAAACTGTTGCCATTGCCCAGCTCTTTGTGAGGCATCGGTTGGCAATCACCTTGGGAAGCTACATCTGCAATAGATGGGTGATCAGCAGTACTTGGAAGACTTAATTGTGTTGCATTCATTTTCTGTGTAAGTGATTCATCATCGTTCTGACTAGTGTTACATGGTTTGCCCTCTGTTACGGTCTTGGTTCCATCTTTGTCACCGTTCGGTAATTCTGGTTCGAAGCCTGAGTTGGTTGCACCACTTGCGGTTCTCCTTCTTTTGCTGTATGTTTTTGAAGATCTACGTCCATTATTATTAATAGTTTTATCCGAGGTGATGCTCTGCTGGCTGTTAGACTCCACGGCGGGTGTACTCTTGGTAGAACAAACATCAACGATGACCTCTAAAGGTGTGTCGTGATCTTTGTCGATCTCGCCAAAGCCCGGTTCGTCTTCAAGAAGAGTGAGCTGACGTTCTCTGATAACATTGTAGAGTCGCTTTGTCCAGTGTCCCACACATCTTATGTGAAGAGTCAAGAAATCTGCGATATAAACAATGCCATAGATGGAAATTTTAGATGTGCCTATACGACAAGCTTCGTTCAGTTGTTTGAAAGAACACAAGTACGCAATAAATTCGTATATAATATAGACAATCTATTCAAGGTTAGATATTAGAAGAAGAAAAAAGGTATGACAGAAGAATACAAAATAGCTAAAATGGTGTAATGGATTTGGCACAAACCCTTTAAGACCACTAAATGCAATATAGATCATTCGGTGGCTCTACCATTGCAGTGTACCAACTGTGTACCCTCCCAAGGCAAAAAAAAAAGCAGAAAGGAATTAAAAACGTATACAATATTATATACATACAGTGAGAAAAAATTGAGTGAGAGAGAGAGAAGATGAAGAACCGTACCGTGTTGTTCTGGTGCGCTGCTAATGGTGAAAGGATGCCACTCATGAAATGATATGGATGGAATATTGACGTGGATGTATTCTCCTGCGTGGAACTTGAAGTTAGCGGGACGCCGGATAACAAGATGTACAACCTGTAACGAAATCGTCAAGAAACGAATCAGTTTGAATTTAAAAGTCTTTAGTTCTATAGACTTAAATCTATGAATCCTAAAATTAAGTATACTATTGTTTTCGTTCTCTACCTGACGGTATGAATCAAGGATCAATTTCGGATTTCTCTTGAATCCCTGAGACACAAACTTTCAAACTACAAGACTTAAACAACAAATTTTCCCTCGGTTGCTACATGACCTCATAAAATGCTAAACTTCAGAAAACTTAATTTTCCGTAATATTGCCCATTTTCTGTAATATTGCCACAATATGGCTGGGTTTTTAGCTATTCATTTTCTTGTGAGATATACTTACATTAGCAGGTAACACGTATCCTCCCTGAATGTAGACTTTACCAAATCGTGCTCGTCTAAAGAACCGAAAACGTAGAAGGCGCTCTGCTAGGTAGATTATGCCTGGTGCAATAAACCACATCCAGAAGTACTTAGAATGTATGATAATCAAGCACCAGAAAACAATACACAACTGATGTGTCCAGTAAAACACCTTGGAGACAAAACAAAAACGAAAAAAAAAAGAGACCCGAGGGTCAATTACTAATTGTTTCTTCATTGGTTAACAAAAATTGAAATATGGATGAGTTATTTAATAAATGCCCACAAGGAGGCCAAATGAACTATGCACTGCCAATGTTAGAAGCGAACTTTTTGCGGGTATAGATAACTTGATTATTATAAAGGTAATGTATTTCAGTAGTCAAAACTCTGAATTTAGAATAATGGACAGCAAATAAATTTAAAACATTGGCGGCGTATTGTGTTATCTTAAAATGGAACTCAATTGTTGGTAGTTTTATTCTGGCAGCTATTTGAAATCACTGTAAGAACTAAGGAATTTCAAGACGGAAATCAGAAACGTCGTAGAGATTGGTGACAATTGGCATATACATAGATTTAACTATGACTATATACGGTTATACATGTAAAGAGACAATACAAATCAATTTATTGTCTAATGAACAAAAAGTTGAACTAAAAAAAGATTAAAAACTCACTTTGAAGTATCCATTCCTCCTGATAAATGGTAATGAGCAGATCGTCATAATGATGAGTACGATGATAATCAAAATACCAGTGATGATACAAGAACCTTCAACAAGGCCAAGACCGGGAAAAGGTCGGACTAGGACCGCACGAATCCATGCGGCTGTTGTGCCATTTACATTCTCTACCTGGTAGATCAATCCTATTTGTGAATAACACATTATACTTTCAAATTACAAGGAGGGTATTCATTGGCAACTCTTTAAGCAGGTTATCGTTTTTGTTGTCCCATCTTATTTGTGAACAAGATCGTTTAGTATATTGGCTCTGATCTACGTCCAATTGGTCCCATTGGTTCAGTAGTATCAGAAGACCCTTACCCAACCCTTCGTCAACATTAACTATAATTCTAACACAGGCTGCCCCTACCAAGTTTTCAGAAAATGAAACACAATTATGTCAAAGTTGGTTTATGGTTTATCAACATACTGCCTTAAGGCTGAACTAAATTCAGTTTACACGATTTAAACAAAAAACTCTACTTGCAATTCAATGTTGTAGCAATTACCACACAATGTGAAAACATTAAACAAAAACAATACGTCAAGACAATGAAAGTTAATTTCAGTTCTCTTTATTCAATTTCTACTTTAATAAGTTTGCTTTATTTATAAAGGTATTCATGACTGTCTCACCGATATTTACAATATGACCGGTTGTATGGATAACAGACAAGATGATGATGAAGACGGCAACAATCTTGTGGATTATGACATGCTGATCGAGAGGGAGCACCGACATCAGGAATGTATTA